>JAJNNY010000103.1:0-77200 GCA_022453515.1 Astrocystis sublimbata | reverse complement strand
TGACACCCCCTTGCCCGTCAGGGGTTTATTGTATGGCGACTCCTAAGGCCTTGGGGGAGCTCAAGAATCAATAGAATTTGTATATAGTAAGAAGCCAGATGCTCAGCCGCCGATCGATCTAGCCATTGGTGTTGCTTATATGTGTGCACGCTACTTTGTGCCTGGAAACGTACAGTCTGGTGGTCTAGGTGGCTGTATCCCACACTGTGGTTCAACTTCCCACAGAATTGATACCTTGCCCCTACTGTTTGTTGCAGGTGCCCTGCCATTCACTATGTTGCCCTATGTCACTCATGTATGTAGAGCTAGTATATAGCTCACTTCTGCTGGCTTAGCGAGAGCCACCTTCTTTTTCATATATACGCGTGCTTTATTACGAAGGCAATGTTGATTCATTACTTCTCAAGGAGTGCAATGTCGGTAAAGACTGGACTAATGCAATTGTACGGGATGTATTGCACCGGGATTGGCTTCCGATTATTGTGCGGAACTACATGGCCATATGCAGATCATAGATCGGCTCATCTGGAGCTTCATTTGTCTCAAGCTCAGCTGAAATTACCCCGCTGCCGGTCGGCTCAATGTATGTCGTCCAATTCAAGCGGTCACAGGGTTGTCAAGCTGTTCTGGGGCCGAACTATCTACATACACCAGAGTAAGTGTGTTGATCGGGGATTCGGCTGACCTCGCGTCAATAGTGATGGTTATAATGGGATAGATACACCTACCTCTCAGATTGCCTCCTCATTTTCACTTATGGGACCTGTCTGAAAAATGGCGAGGTTAATAAAGAGGCTCATTTCGCTGGTTCAATAGACCAAGTCCTATTTGGCCGCTTACAAGGAAGAAAAAGCAGTTTGAGATTTCGAGCATGTAGAGCAGTTTTAAAACAAACGTTATGGCAACCAAATCCTTGCCTCCGCTAATTACAAAGTCATCAAATCAATAGACTGCGCCCATTGTCAATGAGTATCAGCTCAAAGAGATTTGAATGCCGAGGGGTACATCTTTAATCCAACTCAACAATGCTTCAAGCGGCTTAGCAGAGTATGATGTTCTGCAATCTTTTCCCTTTCGTTGGCCAACATGTCTCATAATTATCGACCTCCAAGCGTAGAGGTGCAACAACTTGGAATGCGTTGGTCCCCTGGCAACTTCGTAAGACCATAGGAGGCAAGTAATGACCAGGCAACACGAAAACCAAATCGCCAGGTTGGACTGAATGCGAAGCGAAGCCAAGAATTCCACTGGACAGAGTTACAATAGTCTGATAACAGACATACTGCAGTAAATCTAAGTGTAGTCTCAATAATCTCTCGTCATGTCGAATAAGCTGGATTGTGCGGTACTCGTCTGTTTCTTTCAGGAAAGCCAATTCCGGATATTTATCGATGTCCCCCAGGGACTTTAGAGATCTTGTCCAAGGAGCAGCCTCATTGTGGACGTCGAAACCAGGTGGGCCATGGTGAGTCATGATGATTTGTCGCCATATGTACTTCCGGTGTGATTCCGCTGCATTCTGGTGTACACCAATCCCGTATGCGAATGTCGAAAGAAGAGACACAGCTGATGTCTTTTCGTTCTCCGGTGCATACTGGAAAAGGTCCTTCAAGACCCGTATGGCAAGTAGGTTCAAGATTATGGTGGAATGCCAAGGATAGGCGCGAAGCCATCGAAGGTAGTCAGGATACTGAGGACATTCGTTTTTAGTCCAAGTCCAGTACTCCTCTACAGTCCCGTGTTGTTCATCTGTATGTGGTATGCTGAACGTGCCTCTTTTGGCGATTCTGTCAATCATGAATGCCTGAACTTCGAGCTGCTTTCCGTCACCTATTATTTTGAAGTCTGGTATGCTCGGCACTCGGTCATGATGGCTTGGTATTTCCGGAATCTTGACGAGGGCATAAGTCTCTTGACTCCAATCTGGCACCCAAGAAGGGACGTCTTGCAGGTTACTCCTCAAGCTATCAACTTGAATAAGTAATGTCAGACGGCCAGTCTGGGCCATGATAGCTGATGCTGCTTCATGATAGATTCTCGAGGTCGATTTATTGTAGTCCGGAGGAGGTAAGTGCATGCCTTTTAATTCTAAGATTCCAAAGAGACCAAAAATCTTGTCTCGTGGGTCAGAGGTATATAAATGGCGTGCAAAATGTAAAATTATTTCAACCGGATTTGAGGCAATCCTCTCACGCGAAGCTGTCATGAATTGACCAAATTTGTTCACGAGTCCATTGCGTATCACTCGAAGGTTTAGATGCGAGCTCAAAGCCTTTGACCGACCCATTAGGCGAATCGCTTGTAAAAACGCATTGAAATTAAACGTGATGGATCCGTAGAAGGCTGTCGCCTGCTGGCCAAGAGCCACTTCTTGTAGAACCCATAGGCGAGCACGCCAAGGAAGAGTATATGTATAACGATCAAATGCTAGTTTTGAAAATGAATTAGTAGATGTGGAACAGGTTTGATGTATACCTACTTAGATAGTCATAGCACATTATGTTTAGTGAAATGGGCAAGGCAAAATGATTTGAGGCAAAGGATGGGAATATAACAATCGGTAATTATAGTTACCCCATATGTCAATCTGATCTGCAAGCGTAATCAGGCGATGTCCGAAAGCTTCTAAGCTCATATCCTTCTCTCCTGCTGCTGCAAGATCAGACATGAAGGATATTGTGGCCAGGGAATTGCGGTCATTCGTATGCCCTTGACCAAGCCAAACCAGTACCTCCGTGGCGTTCGTATATATCAAATTCATCAAGCCCACTTGAGTGTTGCGCTCTTGTATCGCTTCGCGGTTTTGATTAATGCAGATAGCATCGATCCATAGCAATCTGTTTGCCCTTGCATCAAGAGGCCTGAATCTTCGAAGTAAAGAGTCACAGTTTTGAGTGACGAATAGGCTTCTTCCATTGCATCTGATGCTCCTCGACGGGGTTTGATCTTGCCAAGCATACGACACAGCCTGATAGCCAGGAGGCGAATCGAGAGAGGCTTCTATTATTGTGCATTCGAGGGGTGAATTGAATGAACCACTTCCCGACAACTTGATCAGCCTGAAGGCATTGGGAAGATGAAGCGCTGTGTATGCGAACTGCTCCATTTCAACACGCGTGTATAAGCAGCCGTAGGGAACTAACTTGAGGACAGGAAATTGGAAAGGGTGAAATTGGTAGGGATACTCCCCGAAAGTCGATCCATTTCAGAAAGTACAATAATTGCAGCAAATAGCAGCTGCAGACTAAGAAGGCTAGATTTGGAGAGTTCATACTATCCTGTCAGCATGAAAGAAAAAAGCACGTTCTTCAACAATTGGTCCAGAGGCTTGCGTATTGTAACCGTACGTGACTTCGCCTGTTTACACCCCGCGTTCATGCATGTCCCATACATGATTAGGTACCTCCAGGTGAGGAGAGGCAGCAGTACTATGCTGCTATCTGCTCATGTTACACGAAATTACCTACTTGCATACCTAGATACATATGTCCTTGACTCGGTACTTGGATATGTAGGCAAGAGATAAGACAGGGTAGCAAAGGGAGAGGTTAACTCTTTGGGCCGATAAGTGCCTACAGAGACGTAGTATTTTGTAGAATCTAGGCACACTACGCCTTCCTTGCCACTAGTGTGTCCACTCTCTTCCGCAACAGACTAATTACCTTGGTATTTAACAGGCTCGCAGAACGCCCTCGCTTTCCTACCATACCCCCAGAAGGTCCTTACACATATCATATGCTCTCACGCCACGACAGATATGGATAGATACCAACCACTCTTAGAAGGTTCTAAAATCTCACACCGACAACTAGAAGGCCACGGAACGGCATAATTACTATCAGGATAGAAAGTATCGAACGCTTACTCGACAATATACCTAACACGGGTATCGAGTCACAGGGGAGTTATCCGAGTGTTATGCTTACCCTGCTAAAGAAACGAGGGGGGAAGGCTTTATGGTTTAGAAGATAGTAGACTATGGAATGATAGCGGCTAGTGGGCGTGTCGAGACCTTTCCATACCTAGTTAGCTTTTCAGGCGGCACTATGCCTCTTATTAGACTATTAGGCGATTAATTAGCTGAACTAATTGAAATGCCGGAACGAAGCAAATAAGCTAACGGCGGAATGGTGGTAAGGCTGTTAGTAGGGCCATGATACTGATCGGAGATTAAGGCGCTTATAACGCCCTGCCTTAGCAAGACCACTCGATGAGATAGAATAGCAAAGTAATAGGAGAGACTTAAATATGTAGGCTAAGACGTGTTCATTAAGGAGGGTGATAACTTCTGCAACTATCACTTTGTAGTATAATATTCACTTCGTACGTACATTAGGTTCTTGTAAAGAAATGGTATTACGCGGCCAATAATAATCTATACCTATGAAAATAATGTTGGGTTGCTAGATACTTACTATGACAATCTTCTGCACCACTATGCTGGCTGCAGTTGCAGTTGCATTTGTATTTACGATTGTACATATAGCTATCACCCCGAAATGGAATTTCAAAGAGACCATCAATACTACACCGTTCTTGATCTAAAGACTTAATTACTTGTCGCGTGCCTGAGGGTTGACTAAAACTTCTCTGGACATATTTTGTAGATAGTACTCCATTTTAAACCGCACTGTCACTTAGTTTTCAAACTACAGGCTAGGCGTGCATCAAATGGTAAATGCCTATGAGTATGCCTTGCATCGTTGATTGACCTGGACGAGCAGGCAGACAGGCGGCATCTTAATCTAGGGTTAGAAACTCGGATCTAAACTCCTACCACCACCAATCATCACCGGGATATTTGATCAGATGCTTATAATACCATGTCGACATCGGTAGCTGCACCCACATGCGATAATTCAAAAATCAGAGAGAGTACTTGAGGGTGGCAAATAATTAGGTACTTAAGTAGCCATCACATTTCGCCCCAGTCTAATAGCGTTAAACACCATTCGGCATGCTTCTTCCCTCCTTCTTATCCGGAAAGCCAAAGTTGATACCAAAAGGCGGGTAGACGTAGCGCTGGATCTTGCCATCAGCAGAAAGGTCGTTGAGGATCTTCATATCATCGTCATCGAGGTCGACGATCTCGAGATTCGACTTGATGCGCGATTCCGTGACGGACTTGGCAAGCACCGTCGAGCCTCGGGCAACTGGCAAATTTTAACAAATTAGCACCCCTCATACACAACTCACGCAAGCCAACTGGGCGTATCCAGGAATAAGATGAGAGACAATTGAAAACAGGGCGAATTCGGAAAAGAAACAGGAACAAAACGTTCTCGAGGCAATGAACAGGACGAAACGACATACCATGATAGCTCAACAACACAGTCCCCGCCCCAACCCCCTTCCTCCCCGCAACCTTCGCAACCGCCTCACTCCCCATGACGGGACCCCCCGTACTTCCAAAAGGCGAGTACGCAACGACATGAATGCCCTTACTCCTGCAGAAATCGACAACTTCCTGCTGCGGCAGCTCCGGGTGGTTTTCGATCTGATTAACAGCAGGCACGACCTTTGCTTTCGCCAGGAGCTTCTCCAAATACGGCTTCGAGTAATTGCACACCCCAATACTCCTCACCTTCCCTCCACCTTCATCCAAAAGCGCCTCCATCTGCCCCCACGTCTCCGTATGATCGTGGTCCCAGGTAATATCCCTGCTCCCATCTGCTAATTTCGGAAACTTGTCGTCGTTGCCCGCGGGATTCATCCCTACGGCCCAGTGCACGAGATACTGGTCTACGTAATCCAGCCCTAGGGCCTGGAGCGACTTTTCTAGGTTTTGAGATACCCGCGTGGAGTAGGTTGCCCAGAGCTTGGTGGTTACGAAGATCTCGGACCGTGAGACGGTGCCGGTGGTGATTGCCGCCTGGATCCCGGCGCCGACTTCCGCTTCGTTGCCGTAGCAGTAAGCTGCGTCGATCAGGCGGTAGCCGGCTTGCAGGGCGGTGGTCACGGCGTGGGCGACTTCGCCGGGGGCGGATTGCCAGGTGCCTGGGAGGTCGTTAGTTTTTGCGGAGAGGATTGGGCGGTGGTAGGGGGGTGGGTCAAGGTAGCTAGCTGTTGCTGATTTGGAAGGGGTGGTTTGCCACGAGAAGTCGTGGCCGAGGGAATTTTTCACCGTTCGTAAGGGCAGATGTTCCAGCTCGCGAAGTGAACTTGAGTATAACGTAGTCACCTATGACTGGGTGGGAGGTATAGAGATAGGTAGGGTAGGGTAAGTATGTGGGTAGGTAGGGAATAGGCAAAAGAATCACATACCGAGACCAACAGCAGGCATGTCCTGGCCCGTGTTCAGCTTGAAGGTCGAAGGAGGCATCGTGAATGTTTTCGATAAGGGTTGTTTACTAGAGTGGTACCAGTATAGATTATAGAAATATAGGAGCAATTTCTATAGGCAAGTATCCTCTCTTGTCTATGTCAAGGCGCGAGAGACAAATGCAATACTGTGACGTCCAACAAGTTGACTGAGTATGCAAATGCAAAAACTAAAATAAAAGTATGGAAAAAATAAAATAGAAACCTCGTAGGTTCAACAGCGACATCGTGGGCCGTCGTCGCGAACCCGGCCCGTCGCTCGGTAGGTGAATGCCCCTCATTCGCCTCTCATGCCATCTTCCGTATTCCCTTGCGTAACGTGGGGGAGGGGCAATTGGACTGTAGTCTCCTCAATGTCTATCTCTGTGTCCCTATGATATGACGTGACGTGCCTTGTGGACCTGGGTCCCCCGAAACGGGTACCTGATCCGGATAAAGACAGAACAGAGCCATTGGCGGAATCTCGGGGTAAAATCACAGCTCAACATTTTGGGCACGATGAGTGAGTACTACACGTGTAGGAAGTAGTGGGTTGGGTTGGGTTAGTGTTTTCTTAGAGGGTCTAAAATCGCCGAGAATGGCAATATCTGTCTGGCATCGCGAGAATGGGCATTTCAAGAGGTAAGCTTTAAGTAAATCATGGCCCTCATAGGTACTTAATTACGGCCTTCATGGTTATCGTTCAATCTCTGCCGTTCAGGGCCAAGTAGTACCTAAGTGATATTTAACAATCCTTTAGTGTTGTCCCTTTTCGCTGCTGTTGCTACTGTCTTGCTCGGCAGTATTAATCCCGAGTGGTGTCGATGTTGCATACGGAGCTTGGCAATAAATGGTCCGATCTGTGTCACCTATTCTTAAGACTGTAGCTCCAATTTGCTTCGTCTTAAACTGGAAGCATCTTGACATATGAGCCACCTGAGGACATCGTGACTTTGACGGCAATCACCGCTTCAACTAAAACGCATTGACCCAGACGACTAATGACAGATGGAATATGTATTTTGTATTCACCTGAGGCACCGCTATGTACAGAATAATTAGGTAGGCAATTGTGCGGTAAGCCCCGAAAGGCCGGGGAAAAGAATGCAGATTCAACAATGTTGCCCACCATAGACAACAGCGTCGAAAGAAGGTCCAGCCATGCATGATATTATAACCAAAACTCTAGTGTGTATCCCGCCCACCGTGTACCCGAACTCCCTCTCATCGACAAAGTGTGCATACGTAAACATCAAAACATACAAAATCGCGGCGTGTTAAGTGGATAGATCTCCGCTCTAACCGGCAACGAGGACCCAAAGTCTATTAAATATGTTAGCAAGACAAAGAACTGAGGGACAGCCGGCATGTGGGTGACTTACAGGAAAAATATCATGAGGACTCCAAACATCTTAGCTATGAGCCACCGGTTACTGGACACTCTCGACCAGTATTTCAACAGTTCCCGCTGGGCCCCTTGGACATTATCGACGACGTCTTCGGTGTTGGCGTCTATCCGCTCGATCATTTCGGTCTGCTCCGATACCATCTGCGCCAGTTGTCCGAATATCGAGCCAAGCTCGCTGATGGTCTTCTCGATAGCTTCAATGGCCTCGCCTCGCTGCTGTATGTATGTGTTTTGCGGTTGTGCCTCTTCCATCATCAACAGCTGCTGGTCGCCAACGGGGTTTAGTGATAGTAGGTCGGCGCCGGGCGATGGGGTGCCACGGGCGGGCGTGCCGTATAGAGGTGATGCGGACTGTTGCAGTGTCGGCTGCGCATGTTGTGACACAGACGAAACAAAGTTCTCGGTCCGCGACCGCGAGGCCTGGATGTTCTTGGTGCGCACCTCTAGCACGTCCTTGAAGTTGGCGCCGACGTCGCTCAGCTTCCCTTGCAACATGAGGACCACGTTCTTATTGTGCTCGCCCTCCTGATCGGCCTTGGGGTGCTGCTGGCGGGTGAAGACCTGCAGGGAGGAGATCTGCTGGTTCAGGGAGGACAGGTCCTGCTTGATGATGAAGGTGAGCTCGTTGATCTCAACGGGCCGGTCGTCGAACAGGGTCTTCCGCTTCGCTAGTTGTGCCAACTTTTCGAGCTTGCCCATGGTGGCGCCAATGCCGCGACCGATCTCCGCGGCGCGTCGCGCGAACTCGGAGCGGCGCGGGGGATGCGAGGCATCACCGTTGGCGGCGGCCTTCTGAGCATCTGTGAGGAGCGAGCGGCGCTGGGCGCCGACTTTGGACTGGGCTTGGCGTTTCTGAACTTGTGTGAGGACGGACTTGAACTCGGCGGTCCGGTCTTGTATGGATGAGACGGCCATCGTGGGCCAGGTCAATTGGGCGACTGCGACTAGACTGCGACTGGCAACAGTGATGAGGGTCAGGCGTTCGAGGGGTAGATTTGTCGAGTGATGGAGGTGGATGCGAATCGAGCGGGATGGGAATTAGTTGATCGATGGCTGGTCTCTGCGAGGTCGGTTCGAGGGAAGATGGAGGATTATTCGAGGCTCGATGCTGGATGCGCAGGCAATCTCGGGAGATTGGATGTGGTGGGACTCGTGGACCGAACTGGACTCTGTTCTATTTGCTGCGCTTGGCGTATTATGGGTTGGGCTTATTGTTCGGTCGATCGGTAGTGACTGTCTGTCTGTCTGTGTCTGTCGACGGCTTTCGGCTTATTGGGTGGTGAATAGATGTTGTGATACCAAGGGGTGTGAGATATTAAGGAAGGTTTAGAAGGGATTGCCGTATCTTTGGTTGATGGCTGTCGCGATGCGAAGGTGGAAGGAAGCCAGCCAGGTCGCAGTTCCCCAAGACAAGGGCGCTGAGGCCAGCCTGTTTTCTAGGCCCCTAGGGTACATCGTGTAGGTACTTACTGTAGTTTCATCCTGAATGACGTTTCCACTGTCCCACATCCCCTGCAGATCTGCACTGTACGTGCTGCAACTGTTCCCAGCGACTGCAGGTGCTATCGGGGGGATTGCGTGGCCGTTCCCAGCTGTGCGGCCAATTAAATGCTGATTTAGGAAGTACCTAGCACCCGTCACGCTATTCTGTGACCGTAACGCTCTGTTTCAGATTGTCTGCTACTTCTCACCTAAACCTGCAAGAATCCAAGTGCGCCTCTAGCTTTTCAGGTTTATTTGATTTTTCCCTCTCATGAAGCGCCAATGAGCTTAGTTTCACCTCGGCGAGGATACCAACAGCACCACAATAGCACCCTGGTAAATTGGACTTGCCGACTGCCTTTACTTGATCGCCTCGCATCTCACGGACCTAGTTCACTTTCTTATGAACACCTTTTCGGCATGTTTTAGGCGTGCAAGATTTTGGCATGTGACATCAAGTCAGATGATATGATGCATCTTAAGAATCTTATTCTAAGTTTCGCTTATCTCCAGATCACGAAATTAACACGTGTCGAATATCGCAAGAAGATGGTGAACGCGCTGGCGAACATGGACACCCCCGTGAACACGATGACCCATTGATAAGAGGATGTCGATGAGCTTCCAGCCGACTTCGAGATAGAAACAAGCGAGCCCCCGATAGGCCCGGCAAGCACATTCCCAATTCCTTTCCCAAAATTGAGCAAGCAGAACACGAATGGTCCTGATGTGACATCATCCGTGATGGCCGTGCTCATCCGCGCCCACGTCGCCGTAAAGCCTGCCGCAAAGAAGCCGTACACAATGGCAAATACGATCAACACTGGGAGTGACTGCCCGAGTCTCCAAAGCGTGAGGCTCGTGATGGCCGCCACTATCGTCGACAGGCCAGCGAGCACACCAAGTGACACCTTGCGATCGGAGAGCAGCCCAAAGGTGAACTGGCCGCACACCTGGCCGCCGCTCATGAGCGCGACGAGGAGGGCCCCCTTCCTACCGCCGAGACGTAGGGACGAGGCATAAGAGGGAAGATACAACGCCGGAAAGAAGTACCCTAGCCCCTGAAGCAGGTTAGAGACTGAATACACCCAGAACAACGGACTTCGGAGGAACATCCAGTTGATTTTCGGCGCATGCGTCGATTCAGATGGCGGCAGACGGCCCTTTAAGAGCGGAATAAAGGGTCCGGTCAGGAGTGCGAGGCCGACCGCTACGGCACGAAGCGTCGTCCGGTAGCCGTATCGCGCTAGAAGCGATTGTAGGATGAACGGGATGGCAACCCCGGAGAACCCCGAGGCGCCACACATCACTCCCCACGCCATTCCGCGGCGCGCGATCCAGTACTCGTTGACCAAGCCCAGAATGGGGTAGTAGAAGATGAGAAACCCGACGCCGTAGGCGACGCCTTGCGTGAGGATGAGTGTCTCCAGCGTCGAGGCGAAAGAACCCAAGAGAAGCCCAGCGATGCAGATCGACCCTGTAAGACAGGTTAGCTGCGACTTGATCCTCTAGCTTGTCACCGAACCGGATCAGTAAGGGGTGAGACGAACAACCGGTGATGATCATGTGTCGTCGCCAGCGTTGATAGCGCTGGATAAAAGGGACGATCACCGGTGCACCGAGATAACCCAGTCCGGAGGCTATCGTGCCCACGACCGAGATGTACCGGCTCCCCGCAAATTCGGGGATTGTGGAATAGTATTCCTGAAAGACACCGAAAGAGAGAGGGAAGCCTGTATCATTTTGATATGATATATGTTAGCCCTCGACAAGAAATTGCCAGCACCACCCGTCAGTGACATCGCTCACCCCATAGCAACGCTTCAAACACAAATGCGGCGCAGAGAAGCTTCCAAGCAGCAGCTCCCCCATCCACAGGCGCGAGCTCTTGCTCAGCCTGCTCTCTTCCCACCAGGGCATGCTCTACATCCAGCGAGCGTAGTGAGGTCTGCTCCTTTCCATCAGAGATCGATGGCGTCGTTACTGCTCGAGGCAGGGTCGCTAAATCGGTACCTTTCATCGTCCGTCAGGTAGACCGGAACAATCAATTCGGCGCAGGTTCTTTTTTAAATATGAATTCAGTGTCGAGCCTGAATAGAGGGGCTTTAATAAGTGATGATGATGATGGGGATGTGTCAGCAACAGTTATCCCACATGGTTCTTGCACATGGCTCTTCACGATAATTCAGTGTCACTTTAGATAAGCATTACTAGGGCTTGAAGCCTTTATACCACAAAGAAGCTCCTATACTCAAGGGCGGATATGCCAACGACCGGACCTAGACCGAAAATTTCCTCGTTGCCGATGCCCGCTTCGGGTGGGTCGACCGGCATGGAGTCGACCTCATCGGACGTTCACCAGATTTCTTTACCTAATGGACCTAGGTCAACGGACGGCTGGTCTTCTCCATAACTGCCTCGACTTCTTCTCCACGATCCATAACGAACGAACAGTGCACCGGCATAGATTAATCGCTCTCCACCGGACGACTCCGCCGGCCAATGCCGGAGCCCAGAATATCATATGGTGGCCCTGCCGGTGCCGGCACGATGCTGTAGCGGACCCGACACATGACGCTGGGAATTGCATGATGTTGCCGTAGTTTTGGCTCTAGATCTTTGAATACTGGAGTCGGAGCCACGTGTCCGTCAATATTGTTCCGAAGACGCCCGCCGAGAGTGGTTTCAATTGGGGTCCGAGGAACCGGTAACCGGAAATTCTGGGGGCTTCGTCCATGTGCCGTGGCCCTGTTGGTCACAATGTTAGCAAGATTGGGAACCGATGAGCAATAGCCGACTATCAGATACACCGGATATGTAAATCTTCGGAAGACCGCGACCTCGCTAATAGTTATCGTCTGATTCTGCCGATACTTCATAGGGTACAAATCTTCTATGATGGCACGTGACACTATCTTATTGATTGTTCAAGATCAACATTTGGGATATTCTTAAAACCATGGTGTATGGATAGGTCAGTCTTGCATCTCGATGAAGAGTGTGACCATGAAATTGCAATCGGCTCCCGTTGGTGCTATTTTTGCCTGTGTACAAGAGTGGTGGTTGACAGACACGGCACAGCCACGATGTTTCATGCCAGCCACACAATTAAGACACGCACATAACGCCCGATGTCTGATGGCATGCTCGGCCGTTGGCATGATCTACAGCCGGGGGTACCCAAACGACAGCACCAATGACGAAGTTGCCACCCAGGAGCCAGGTTGTTTGTGATACCGATTTGATAAACAAAAAAAACTCCTAGTAGTACATAGGCGAGATCGGTAGTGCGATAATTAAATATTTTACATTTTACTTGTGTTCTTGCTTCAAATGCCTTGCTGCAAATGTGTAGATCAGATGAAAACTACTTTAGTGTCCGGACTGGTTCCCACGGGTATAGTCGGTAGGTCGCTGCACACCTGGGTAGGTTCCGGAGCAATGTGCCCTTCCAGGCGACATAGACACGCCTTGGAGCGTGGCGATTAGTGCATATCTGACACGCTGCTGGATTGTTTGATGATGATGTGGCAGTTTCCAGTGTGTGATCCGGGTACAAAGCCAACCCGAGAGGGCTCTCTCGGCGGAAGGAGCGACGTAATGCCAGGCAGGCTGCACCATGGGGTACTTGCATGTTGGGCGTGTCCCACGTCGCACACCTACCAGAAACGGTTAGATGGCTGGATCTTGCTCATCACAGCGCATCACCAGATGCTGCCAAGGAGCCAGTTGTCATACCCATTACGGTTAGATTACTGTCGGGCGAGGCGGACCCCAGGAATGAGCAACGCCTTCGCGGCCATCCCCTAGACTAAATGGAACTAAAATCACGATGGCTCAAACCAAATCTACGTCGGCCCACCTTTATTTCTCACCATCGTCTGTCACTTGGAATACCCATACATTCCAAGTGGTGTATTCACCGTCCCTCATTTATCCTCATCCTCTCCTCCGCCGCCTCCTTTTTTTACGCAGTCGAGACAGATCGATATATCCCTATCGAAACTGACGGCTCTTTGCATCTCTGGCTGGCCGTAGTCCCACCTCATCACCGTAATAGTAGCCTGACACCCTGACAGACGATCTGGACCTGGACCCTTGTACTAGTATTGCGCCTCTGTTGTTTCGAATCCGCCTTTATCTGCACCTCTCTATCTCCATTCTCCATACTCGTCCCATGTTCGCCCACCCGACCTAATAATAACTGGATTGCTCTGCTCGACCGCGGATTTTCCTCTCCTACACCGAATTTTGCAACTTTGACTGCTAGACCTTCTGGGGTCAGCCCTCCGCCAGGGCCGCTTGAATTATTTTCTAGCGACCAAGTACATGTGTTGACTGCTGTGTTCATTGTTTAATCTGCTATGCGCTGGCTGTTAGCCCCCCATGGATTCGGGATCATATAGCAACGTCCGGAAGGGCGCAATGCCTCCCAGCTCAGGGTCAGTACTCGCTGCCACTTGCTGTCTTCTATTCTTGGCCGCTGTGAATGTTGCTGCTCTGAAAGACAATAATTTGATCGTCATGGCTGACTATGGCAATATGGTTGCTTACAGTGCGCCCAATTCCAACTATAAAGCCAACGTGAACCGGACCAAGACGCGGAAATGGGTCGAAGCAAAGGTGCAGAGCTACGACGGCGACGACTGGGGCAACGACTATGATGACTACGACGACGGTAACGACTACGACGAGCCCGAACCCGAACCCATGCCGCCTCCTGCTGCGAAGCCGAACGGCCCCCGCGGCCCGGCCGGCTTTTCGCTGCCGTCCTCGCGCACCTTCTCCCAGCCCGGCACCGCCTCTCTGCCCTCCAACACCAACCCTCGTGTATACGGCTCGTCGGCGCTTCGCGACCCCCGCGGACTCCCCTCTCTGAATGTACAGACCCAACAGGGCTCGCCCGCAGCTACGTCACCGCCGTATGTTACCGAATCCGCCCATCCCAACGCATCCTCTTCCCAAGCGAACATGTTTGGTCCTCAGAGCGCAGCACCCGTTTCCACGCAATCCCAATTCCCGCCTCGTAAGAGCAGCATGGGCCACCAAGATCAACCCCTGGTCGACGATCCGACTGGCCCCGCCCCCGCTCCCAAGAGACTGTCGCTGGTCAAGCCCTCCGATATTTACAGGAGGATGAGCGAGGACAAAGAGAAGGAGCGCTTGTCGATGGACTCAGGACGACCAAGCCTCGACAGTCTACCCAACCGAGCTGAGGGCACGACGTCGCCGGCTCAGTTTCGCTCGTCGGCGGAGCAGCGTCGGCGGACAAGCTTCGAAAGTCACGATGGTTCGGAGTCTGCTCGTGTGCCAATATCGACTTTAGCTCCGGTCGTTGAGCGAGGAAGTGAATATGGAATGGACGGCTTCCCCGCGCGAGCTCCAGATGAGCAATCACCCGTACTACCAGAACCGGCTCTGGCCAGCCCGAGAATCGTCCACCCGCAGAATGAGTTAAGCGATGATGTGAAGAGCGAAGCTATGAAAAGCCGCCGCTACTCCACAAGTCCTCAGCTTCCAAGCCTCCCTCGTGTGTCTGACTTTGGCTTTGGTGACGATTTCTTTTCAGGTTCTGGCGACCTCAACTCCCAGACCGGCCCTAGATCAGAGACCCCTCTCTCCACATCGAATGGAAAGTCAGCAGCAACCCAAGGGGAGACAGTTGGTGCGACTCAACCGCGCCCTAGCAGTACTCGTCCTCAAATTCCAGGTGGATGGGTCTCGGAAAGCTTGACTGTGCGGTCCGAACAACCTACACCCTTGGAACAGCCAGATGCGACGGATTCATCACGTTTGACTAACCTACAGGGTGTTGCTGTGACCCCTATCGCGGAGGACGTCGCGGGGCCCGATAGTCCATATCCAATAACCAATGTTGCAAGTTTGCCATCTACAGCAAACACTCCACAGTATTCACTAGATAACCACACAGCGAAAGGCCTGGGGGGCCCGGAACCTACGAGCGCTGCCGAGCAACCCGACTATGGTATACCTTCCAAACTTTCGGGTGCCGGGAAGTACCCCGCGTCCACTGCCTTTCTCCCCCCATTGAGAACCGGAAATTCGCCAGACCAGCCTCGGTCAAGACCAACGTCGACAATACTGCCCACTACAGGCAACAGAAGTCCGCAGAAGTCAGCCTCCTCAATGGCTCGTCCCACATCGACCATCGCAACTAGCTCCGGATTCTCGCCGACTGCACCGCTCAATCCCAACCGGTCGCAAGCAGGTCAGCCTGATATCGTTCTGCCGCCTTCTCAGCTACGTAATTCCACAATGAGTACGATTGACACCACATCCCCCGAGAAAGAGAGTGACATATTACGGGAGGAAATCATCAAGTCGCTCAGCCCTGCCCCCATCTCGCCCGGTTCGAGCAGTGTGCCTGCCAGAGGAGACTTGAGCGCCGACCACACCCCCGGCAATCTGACTGGAGACAGTACATATCTATCCGGGGTCTACGATGATTACCTCGCACTTGGCGAAGAGAAATCACTCCGCGAGGTTAGCCAGGCTGCCAAATCCACCCCTACCATGGTCTCGAGTCGATCACCCGAAGAGGAGTACGGTGCCGTGCCTGAATCTCGTGAGAAGTCGGTTACACAACCGGCACCTTTGAACCCAGCCAAAAGTCCTACACCGGATAGCCAAACGAGGCCGAGGCGGTTCTCATGGCAGCAAGGCGAAGAAGAAGTCGCGATGAGCTCTGCAGAGCCGAAACCAACTATCTTGATGTTGCCGCAGGAGCCAGAGGAGAATGGTCTAGGTTCTCTGAACGCCGAGTCCACGAGTAAACTAACAGCAATATCGCCCGTTTCTGACACTCTGCAAGCAGGGACCAGAGCAAATGGGACCATCTCGCACCAGGTTTCGGATGTCAGCAGTCGTGGGCCAGAAGACGCTTCGCTAGCTGCAATTGAATCACCATCGCCCGTTTCATTCGTCGGCACCAAAGCTCTCAAGCCCGCTTCCGATGAGCGGAATGGCTCACGGCTGTCTCTAGCGGAGGAGAAAGAGCAGGAGATGATTGGGGATGCGCAGTCCGCAGCGAAATCCAGTGTCTCGGATCAACACCCTGCCCTATCCACAGGACCAGAGCAAGATGAGGACGAGGCTTCGCCCCTTGGCGCAGCGGCAGACCTCGCCCCCGTCTCATCGCAGCCAACGCCGACGGCATTCCGCGAAATTCTGAATCTGAATACTTATGATCAGCGTGTCCAGAAGTTTGAAGAAACACGAGAGCAATTCTATGTTTTGGAATCAGGTCTCTCGAATTGGCTGAACCAGCTACAGAGTCAGCCCGAACATGCTGAAGTGACGTCGTCATTCAACGGCGCTGTAGCGGCCTACAATGCGTCGGCGCTGCTATCGAAATCCGGCGCGCCAGCGGCTGGGGCGCCTGGCGTATCGCCACTTCTTTCCAAGACGTCGGCCGCAGCACATCCCAGACGGTCGTCGATCGGTAATATGCAACAGCTCATGGGGGGCTCGTCGGTCAACTTTGGGGCGTCGGGGGCGCAGGTGGGGACGAAGAGCAAGGAGCTCTTCCAAGCGGCCGGGGCGTTCGGTAACAAGGGGATGAAGTCGGGGATGAAGCTGTTCAACAAGGGCAAGAACAAACTCCGCGAGCGAGCTGCTGGTGATAAGGGGCTTCGCTAGAGACTTTACCTTCGTTGGCCAATTGCTGTGCGGGTGACGTCCGGCACGAGACGTTGGCCGTGTCCATGTCCATGTTGTGAGGAGTGGAAGTGGAGGTGGCGATGAGGGGCATGCATCACACACACACTTTAATCTGAGAGGCTAGGCTCGTATCCTTCACCTTTGTAATATCTTTTACCTTGCTTCACGCGGTCGGTTAGGTACAGGTACCTTGGCATTCATTGCTTTGTATTGTAGGTGTAGGGTCTGCTTTACCGAGACCATGATGCACGATGCACGGATATTTGATCTGAGTTGCTTGCTCTGCTCAATCACCTAAGCTGAGGTGGAGCTGATACACCCACCCACCTATTACCTTAGCTACGCCGGAGGACTACATAACTTACTGAGGTACGCGCGCGCATGCTGCTGGTGGACTGTTGTTTTTGCTTGCTCTTGTATGGCTATACCTTAGCGATTTGATATGATATGAATGTTTTTTCATTGGGCATGGGGGAAATTGCATGCTGCCATGGCGAAATAGCAAGGACTTTTTTGCAGGACTTTGGGTAATTAATCTCAATTTCTCATTTCATGGTTGAGGAGAGGAGAGGTCGTGAGTCAAGTCAAATCAAGTCAAGTCAAGTGGAGTAATCTGCGCAAATGTACTCGCTGTAGGTTGTGCATATTGATTGAGGTTTAAGTACTTAACACTGGAGGGAGGTCTGGGTCGCAGTAATTACTATGTAAGTAACTATGTGAGATGAGATGAGATGAGATGTCTGAAATTTATGTCAGGTTCTAGGTTACCTTGGGTTAGGTAATAAAGGTTGCCTGAATGGGATTCGGTGACACGTTCTTTTTCTATGCGGACCTAGGACGAAGGAAACGGAGAGGGAGGAGGGATTCTAATGGCCGTTGCATTTCTGCTTGCTTACTACTAGGTAGGAACGAACCAACCATGAAGACGATAGATATTATGAGATGTGTACATAGGTGCTTTTGTGGATGTATGTGTTCGCAATGGCGCAAAAAGGGCAAAAGAATTTTGGCCGTCGAGGGAATCGAACCCCCGGGACCCGACGAGGCTGTTTAAGTATATTTTACGCTGGGTAATGATACTGCTCCGCTAGGCCAACCAGTCCGGCCTTGGATACTGTTTTTAAAAGCCTGTAGGGTTGTCTGGTATATAAAGTTGGTGTTTCTCGGTTGGTATATGCAGATCTGAGGTTAAATCGGAGGTATGTAGATGCAGATGTAGATGTAGATGTTGAGGTCATGATTTTTCCACGTTCAGATCTGACGGTAGATAAGGTAGGCAGGTGGATTGGATAGATGGGACTTCCTTATTTAACCCCCACCTGCTCTGCTGCAGCCTTTCCAACCTGGTGCGCCACGCCACGCTCACGTTGCCCATATTCAAGCTGTACGAGTATGGGTAACTTACTAAAGCATTCTTTGTGGCTAGCTCACTTTGGCTTGTCTGATGGATGTATGTTTGAATGGAACATTGTGTTGGGTGAGAAGA
The DNA here is from genome assembly GCA_022453515.1 of Astrocystis sublimbata. Classification (NCBI taxonomy): domain Eukaryota; kingdom Fungi; phylum Ascomycota; class Sordariomycetes; order Xylariales; family Xylariaceae; genus Astrocystis; species Astrocystis sublimbata. The sequence goes on along the minus strand of JAJNNY010000103.1, from coordinate 58,844 downwards.
TACTTAAGGTAAAACCGAGATCGCAACCTAACCGACTCGACGCCTCTCTTAAGCTGCTGCCTGGGATTTATTTAGTTCCTCAATTGGGTAACATTAAGTATACCTACTACGTAGATACTGCATTCGACGGTTGCAGTAGGAACTGGAGATGCTAGCATGCTAGGGACTTACTTACCTATTAAGCGTCTAGTCCGCCACTCACATGTATAAGCGCGGCTCAGCTTTTGCCTCAATCCTTTGTGGTACCCGGGGACAATGAGATTGTAACGGTGTTTGACGCGCTGACTGGTGAGGGTGCGATGCAGTCAGGCAGTATCCAAGTTTAGCGCTACACATCATCATCATCATGTCGACTTCGTCCGATGAACAGCCCGCCTTACCATCCAGCTGCTGTGCAGCAAAGCCCCCCTGTCTGTCTGGCTGTCTGTCTGGCTGTCTGTCTGGCTGTCTGTCTGGCTGTCTGGCCTTACTACTGCAGTCAGTGCCTTGGTTGTGGTGCAGTGCGCAGCCATGGTTCGCTGCGACTCTACTGCATGAGGTGACTGACTGGGTGGGTGATAGGTGCCGAGAGCGCAGCAGCGTAGAAAGAGAGAGAGAGAGAGGCGCAGTATTAATATCTATTAGTGGCTTGGTCCTCTGTTAATAATCTCCGTCATGTCTGCTTTCCTTGAAGCGCGATGCGAAACTATTCGGAAATTTTCCTCTGCATTCATTTTTCTCTGTAAGGACAAGATTGAAGAGACCGACCGACTCGTTGATCGCCGACAACACAACAGAACAAAACAAACAGGGATCTTCCGGCAGGCCTGCCTCGCTCTAATACTATCGAGACTATTGTTCGACCCTAACACCGGTTGCAATTGTTGGTTAGATTGCGCGCGTGTGTCGCAAGCAGTCCGCTCCTTGCGACCAACAATACAACACACGCCGATAATTACCTACCTACTCAACTGCCTGGCCGCCACGTGAGGAACGGTTCGCTTAGGGCCCCGACATGGTTTCGCACTACCAACGACAGATAGAGAAAGGAAGGTGAACGAGACAGACGAGACAGATTTGGACGAACTCCTAGTCGCGCACGGTTCTATTACGTCGATCGAAACTTCGATTCAAACGTTTATGACGGACGGGCGAGGAGGGGCGGCCCATACTCACCTAGGATCGATATCCAATACCAATATTCCTTGGTCGATAACGATAATTAATCTCGAGGACCGGCCGGCGGCTGGTGGTACGAAAACTACTTATCTACTGCAGTCTCGGTCGGCTCTTAGCGCATAGCTAAATATTTATTTTTGTCGACGTCGTCGGCGAAACAGCGCGGACAGAGGGAGGGACAAGCCGATGCTAAGAATTCTTTGAGTGGAGGAAGCCGACTCTTTGACATGAACAGCGAACAGCACGCAGTCAGCCTAGCCGCAGGGTTTCGAGCTCGAGCGGTCGACAAGATGGAGGATGGATCAGCAGCAGCAGCGGATCGTCGCAGTTGTCAAGGGTACTGGTATAAATATAGCAGCAAAAATAGCAACAGCAGCAACAAAAACCGGAACCAGGCAAAGCGCTACGCAGGCGCTATTGCAGGGTCTACAGGGTCTACGGGGTCGACTACAGGGTCTACAGGCCAGCCGGCTCATCAACCCCTGGCCCGGGCGTCTGGCCATGCCCCCGCGGGCCTAGCGCGGGCCCCGCAACACCGCCAAGTTGATCCATTCCAATCTCGCGGGAAGGATGGCCAGCAACGAGACCAGAACCACCTACAGCAGCCCCAGCACCAGCGAGACCAGCACCAGAACGAGAGTCAGACTCACACTCACACTCATACTCACACTCAGACCGAGCAACACCAGCACCGCCGCCGGCTAGGCCAATCGCCGTCGACGTCGCCTCTCCCGCTCCAACACCCGCCAGATCTTGACTTAGCCTCTGCTGCTGTGTCTGCTGTGTCATCAGCATCTCATTATTCACATAATCATTCATTTTCCGATCCGTACCCTTATCCATATCCACAGGCACAGGCACAGGCACAACAAGCACAAGCATACTACGCTCACTCGAGCTCGGGTCAAGCCAAAGCTCACCAACACCACCAGCCTGGCCAGCTGTACACATACTATCGCAACTCGTCGCCCTCTGAGCAGCCCCCTCGCCTACCGCCTCTAGCCGTGTCGCTGTCGTCCATCTCTCTGTCGCCAATCGACACTGTTGCGCCTACAAGTGCTACAAATGCTGATGCTGATGCTGTGCTGTCGTCGTCTGCCCCTCGTCTGCCCGTCCAACCAGACGACATAGTCTCACCTCTGTCTGAGACTCGCTCGTCAACCCCCAACTTCCGCAGTCGTGATCGCAGCGACGGCGCCGCCACCGCCTGGCTGCCTGCAGCTCAGCCACTGACCCGCGTCAGCACCCTCAACCGCCAGCCCACCACTCATTCATCCGCTGGTGCCTCCGTCCTCGACGATCGCGACTTCGAGCGCAGCCTGAGGGCCGCTGACCCAGCTGAGGCCCCCGCCGCTTCGCCCACCCGCTCCGTCTTCGCCGCTGTCACGAGCGCTGTCGCTCATGATGTCGCGCATCTGACCGACGAGAGATCCGACGATTGGTTCCGATATACAGCCCGCGAATCAACCATTTCCAAGTATACACACAATTCACTTTCACACCTCGAGCCGCACCACATGATGGCGGCCGACACCATGCCAGCAGCCTCGATGTTGCCGGCCGAGGAGCCAAGCATTCCGGAGCCACCGCACGAGAGCGAGCGCTTCGCCATCCCCACCACGTCGTCGTTCACGCCGTTGCCGCCCATTCGTCGCACATCGACGTTTGACTTAATGCGGAACAAGGGCCTGGGGGATGAGGATGCCGACACAATGCCTTCGCCCATGTCGAGTAGGCCTCCAGAGACGGTGCAGCACAACAACAACGACCTGTTGCCCGAGCAGCAAGGGCCTCGTTACTCTTCCCCGCACCAGTCTGTGCCACAGCAACCGCAGCAACCACAGCAACAACTACAGCCAACTCTGGACTCGAATCCATATGCTCCCCATGGCCAGAGTCAGCAACCCGCAATGTCACATCAACCTTATGGTCCAGTCCCTTCTTCCGGGCCGCCCAGCCAGCTCGGCGTCGCTCCCGCACCCAATGTGCCGATGCATCCGCAACACATGATGATGGGCCCTGGTGGGCAGGCTGGCCAACAAGGTGCGCCCCCTCACATGTCGGTCAACGGCCGTGGCCAGACCGTCACCAGTTTTGGGGGCCGCCAATGGGTTGTTCAAGAGTCACATCTTGCCGAGCCATTGAACGTCACCAACCGCAGTCGCTCAGGCACCAGTCCGCAACAGAACTATTCCACGTGGGACAAGGAAACCGAGGGCGACGGCCCATCGCCGCGTCTTGACGGCGGTCCTTCGAAACCAGTTCAGCCACGTCCGCGGAACATGAGCAACCCTGCACCCCCACCCGCCGCCAACCGCTACCCGGATCTCTTCCCTCCTGCGGCGCCGCAGAACGCCTTCCCGCGGTGGCAAGGGCAGGGGCAAGGTCAGGCACCACTTCAACATCAACAACCCACCGTGCGTAATCCGAATGGGATCGCCAGGCCTGGCACTAGTTACGATGACGATTCGTTGGCCAAGGAAATGGGTGGTGAGTATTTAACTATTTTCTCGCAGTTTCTCCTTCATCAGCAAGCAGCTGCTTACATAATACTTCAGTACGTGTGGACCAAGTTTCGGAGCAAACAAGCGTAGCTAGTGAGGACGTCAATGACCATAAGAGACGAGGCTCGGGGGGTATCTGGGGTATAGGTCATCGACGCCAGTCCAGTAGCGTGGCGGGAGCGCAGCAAGAGTCTTCCGATGCGGTGCCAGAAAAGAAGAAAAAGAACGTGTTTTCGTCTCTGGCACATATGAGCCATCTGCAGCCCAAACCCAAGTCCAACTTGAACACAGTCAGTCAACAACCCAACGAGGAGCCTGACCAGCAGGTGCCACCCCAGAACCAAAATGGCAATGCACCACCAAAAAAGCTCTCCGAGTTGAAGGGCATGATCAAGGGGGTTGGTAATGCGAAGGAAGGGTCGAATGACGATCCGCCAGTGAGCATTGAGACTATGCACGAATCCAGGCAATCGATGCAAAGTCCGCCTCGCAATTTTTCAATATCGCCAGGCATACAGGGTGCACAGAGACCGCCGTCCTTTGGTGCCGCTGGACGACCAGGGTCGTTTGGTTCTCAGGTACAACCTTATCCACAGGGGCCCCAAGGTCCTCTACCGCCTCAGTCGATGTCAAATGGCCAGCAATTTATACCAGCAAATCCACCCCCCTTCATGGGTGTTGGGCGAGCCACTACGGCAAGCCCTCAGCCCGGTCGGCCACAACAGGTGAAGAGCGAAGAGAGCGGGAAGAAGAGCTCTGCCGGTGCATTCTTTGGTGGCCTGTTCAACAAGCAAGGAAATAAAGCAAAAGATGCCAAGCCACAACCGCCTCAGCAGACACCACCACCGGGTCAACGGCCTATGCAACCCCCGTCGCAACCCGGATACAATCCATTCCACCCTGGGCAAGTTGGACAACCACTCGGGCCTCACCCAATGTTTGCCGGACAACCTCAGGTCCAGCGCCCACCTCCGGGTCAGGCGCCATCCCCGTCTCCCCAAGATCTCAATGAGCCTACCCCACCGCTGCAAAAGGCACAGATTGTCACTATCCGCCGCCCGTCGGGGATGACGGTTGGTTCTTACCAAAGCAACTCTGGGAGCCAGCAGACCTCCCCCCAACGACCCGGCATGCCTTCTCCCCAGGCATCTCAGGGTACTTTCAAACAACGGATGAGCCCCAGTCTAGTGGGCCATGGGCCTAATCAGATGGGCTTGCAGAACGAAAACGGCATGCCCGCGTCGCAAACTTCGCCGCGATTTTCAAACGATTCTGCCCTCGAACGGCCTGTCATGGGGAACTCCGCAGGAATTCCTCGGGCTTCTCCCAATAGAAAACCAGTTGGGTCTGGTAGCTCCAAAGATGGTCTTTTCATGACATCTGCTGTTCCAGCCACTTCGAGGCCTCAAAGCACATCTCCGACACCAGCCGATCAACGAGCACCTAGTCAACTCTCTTATGTTCAACCGAACTCTCACGGGGGGTCATCGGGGGGCTTTAATGATATGACTCAACCATCACTCCCCTCTCCGGAAACTTCTATTGCACCTTCCCAATCGAATCATTCGTCCTCTCCCAAGCTGCAAGAGTCTCAGTTTGGCCGTGATTCCCCGGCCTTGCGGGGGCCTGTGCAAGGGCTTGGCGTTATCCCGAACGGACCTGGTCCAAACAACCCAAAAAATGCAACGGGACCCAACGGCGGGCGGCCATCGGTTCCCGCTGTGGCATCCCTATCTGCTGCCGCCCGCAACCAACCACCGCATGCTCCTGGCAGTCCAGTGCCTTCGGTGGCTCAAGATAAGTTGTCTCATTTCTTCGGGGCTTATGACGGCGGGAAGCCGGCGCCGAAGACCCAAGCCAATAAGGAGAAGAGTGCCGCTAGCAAATTCCTCGGGGCCTTCAAGCGGAGCTCGAAGCAAACTGAAAGAGCCCCGTCTCCGTCGCGTCCCCAGACAAGCCCGCAGCTGGCGCAGCAACCCATGCGACCTGGCGTAGCCGGCCCCGGCGGTGTGCAAGGACCCCCGGGAGCTCCTGGTCAAGTTCGAATACCCCCGGTTCAGATTGGACGGGGCCGAGGTACCTCGCCGCAGATGCTCGCGCACCAGGCGTTGCAGATGCAAGCCGCCAGAGGGCAGATGCAAGCCCAAGCCGGACGGGGACAACTTCCCCCTGGCATGATGATGCAAGGTGGACGCGGCCAATTGCCCCCGGGCATGGTGGGAGGAGCTGTACCGCCTCACGTGCAACGTCCTATGGTGCCAGGGAAACAGGGCAACGAACCACAGTATGATCAAGTGCCTATTCCCCGAGGCTATGAAGCTGTACATGGATATGGTGCTGGGGGCATGCTGGCTATTTCTCCTTATTATGCAAGCCGTGCTGGTCAGCCCATTCAACACCCGTCGATGCCCTCCATGGCACAATCAGGGGCCCCTCAGGGTCAATGGAACCCGCGTATGGTGCAACCGACTCAAGGTGGACCGCCTCCCGGAGCCTCCCCCGGCGCTCCGCAATTCCTTCCGCAGGGTACTCCCAACAATGTCGCCTTTCAGAATCAAGCTCAACAGCTCCAACCCCAGATCCAGGGCCAGGCATCTCCTCCTGTACCTCAGCAGTTACAGCCAAACCCACCCCAAAACCCTTTCCCTCAGCAACTTCGTCAGACACAGCCGGTGCATCAACCTGGCCAAACATCGCCACCTGTACAAGGTCAAGTGCATCCCCAAGCCGTACAGAACCAACAGGTTCAACAGGGCCAGCTGCAAGGACAAGCGTTTCAGCAGAATATAAATGCTGCCCCACAGGCACAGTCCAATACGAGCTGGGTTGGCGCACCACAAGACAGGCAGAGCCCAAGGTCTACCCAGCAAGCTAATTCACCTCCTGATATCAATGCAGACCACAACATCCGGGCGCAGTCTCCTTCGGACAGTTTTTCCAGCAGCGGATCGTCAACGAGCGGGTCTATAATCATACCTCCCCCGTCTCAATCGGTTCATTCCAACTCGACCTATCAAGCCTCTCCCGTGAGCCAGGTTCCTAACGCCCCCACTCAAATCCCATCGCAAGAGGCCAATAGACCCCATGCTCAAAGCCCTTCTGATAATAATGTGCTTCGGTCGCCGGATGCCGCACGTCTGACAAGTAGGATGTCCGTGACAAGGCTCGCTAGCCACGGTCGCCAAGGTTCTTTTGGAACCCCAGTAATACCCACGGATCGTTCACTAGCTGTAAGCCCAGAACCACCGGGACAATTCCACGGGCCGATCCACCAGGTCTCACAGCAGACGCTCGGTGTCGATGTTGAGCGCGCAAACGGTCACGTACGAAACATGAGCGAGGACATTTACGATGCGACGCCGAGGGTCAATCCCAATTCTCCACCAGATACTGTTACCACACCAATAAACCAGGAGGATGACAATACCAAGTATGCGGGCTCAGAGAAGGGGCGGGTGTTTATGAGCCCCGCCACGATCGCATTTGGACCTGCTGGGGGTGCTGCCGCTGGTGCTGCGGCAGGTGCAGATGATGATGCGGAGGATACCATGAGCTTCCTTGACCCGCCGGATTCAGAGGTCGATGATCTGACTCCTAATGCTGATGCGATTGCTACTGCTGCTGTTGACGATAAGACCGAAATGCTTGATACTCCTGAAACAAGGCAAGTCGCGGCAGGGGAACATGTGCAGATTCATACAGAGGAGCAGAAGAATGAGCCGGTGACCAGTGTATCACCTCCCCAGCAGCAAGCCACGCCGACAATAGTGAACAACAACAATAACAATAATAACGCCAATGTTGAGCCGGAGGAGAAGATTCTGGTCGATCAACCGGTTGAGTTGGCTGCTGTTAGAGACGACGACGATGGTATCCCGATGATGAGCGCTACGTCGTACCCGGGACAGGAGTGGAATCCTTATGGGTATGGCGAGTTTGGGGATTGGGAGTAGATGTTGCTTAACTCGTTCTCATCCTGGGGACCATCTTCAAACTTACGCCTTCAAATCTATTTCCACAATCTATGTTGGCATTGGCATATATTTGACCTGTAGGCCTTAACTCAAATGTACCCGACGCCTACCTGACTGAATATTATTCTCCGCACTTAGTTCTTATGGTTTTCCATATAGTTACATTACATACTTTTAGCCACATACCCATATTTTTGTTTATTTGTTTATTTTTGGAGGAAGCGATTGATGGGGTGCTTGTTTGAGGGAAGAGAAAGAGGAAGCATAGAGCTGAGAAGGGAGGGAGGACGGAGTGGAAGAAGGGGAGGAGGAAAGAGAGTGGCATATAGCATATACATGTAGCTGCATATGCGTATGAGTCGAGATCGAAATTGCACCTTGCAACTTCTTGCTTGATTATTTGCCTGATTACCAATCGTGACGCTTAGCGAGCATGATGGGATAGATTTGCTTTGCTATACTGTGATGTGCTGAGCTGGGCTGGCTTATGATAATTACCTAGTAGCTTTGTAGGCTAGCGGTTGGATTTGGTACTTGAACACTTTGGATGTCTTGGATACCGCCGATATCTTACCTAGAAAAGCTAACTAGCTAGCTAGTCAGCTGGCTGGTATTTATTAATAGAAGTCATAAGGATTCGTGATGACTACTAAGTACTTACTTGGGTGTGTGTGTGTGTGTGTGTGTGGTTGTGGTAGTTGGTCAGATGGTGTGAGGTGAAATGTTGGCTGGTTGGTGGGAATGTGGGAATGTGAGAATGTGAGAATGTGAGAATGTGAGAATGCTGGTTTAGAGTGTTGATTGTCACTACTTGTAGTTTGGGAACGATACTGTGAGGTAGGTATGCTTTTTAGGTATGTCTACGTAGCCAGGTGGTTGGTTCATGCGAGTTGATGAGTTTGTGAGTTTGTGAGTGTAACAAGTGACCCAGTGAGTGTCTGAGTAAGAACATATTTCCTTAGGTACCTAGGTAGGCAAATGCCTGGTATAGTAACAGTACAGTCAAGTCCAGGACTCCAGGCCAGTCCACACCGTCGAGTTGAGATGAGATAAGTTAACTTGACCCAAATCTAGTAAAGCACCAAACCCCCCCTCATACCCCCCCTCACCCACCCCTCCAATTGCTCCCTGAAGACGCCGACCATGATCTTCTCGATGCCCGGGGGCGGCTCGAGACCGGCGGGACGTGTGGCGTCGCTGCTGGCGATGAATACGACCTTTTCCTCTTCTTTTCCGGTCGGAGTGATGTCTTTGTATGCGGCGAACAGTTCTTCGGCTTTGGCTTGGGAGAAGCCTCGCCCCATGATCACGGCGCGCGGCGCGCCGTGCGAGAAATCGGCGGAGCCCGCGCTGTTGGTTGTGGCCGAAGGCGGGTTCTCGCCGCGTAGCAGGTAGGGGAGGTCGGTGTGTGCGGCGGATTGGGTTTGGATGAAGCGGATTACTGTTTTGGGGAGGGGGGGGTTAGTTGGGTTTTAGTGGGGGATGGGGGGGATAAGAAAAAGGGGGGATTGATGAGAGGGGGAAAGGGAGAAGGGGGAGAGGGGGGAAAAGGGGGGGGAGTGGAAATGGGGAAAGGACAGGTGAGTTTTGGGGATAGGGATGCGTAAGTAGCGGGCGGTGGGTAGTGGGGAGTGTGGGATCAGTTGATCGTTTGGGTAGGTGGTGGGTGAGAAGCGGATGATTGAGTAGTAAGTGTGTAAGTGGCGAGGGTCGGAGTGGGTATGACCGGACGAGGGACCGGTTACCCCGGGAGCGAACGGACTTAGGTAGGCAGGTAATCAAGAATGGGGGTCACGTACTATCAAACTCGGGACGGAGACCGGCGGCTACGGCCTCGCCTATCTCGGCGTGGATGCCGATTAGGACGATCGGGATCGGGGCTTGTGGGGTCGACATTTTCGGTTCTTGTATGTAAGTGCTCGATCTGTCGAGATGTGATGTGAGGTAGGAGTTCAGTTGAGTTGGTCTTTCTTTTGGGTTGGTTCGACGGTGCGTTCTGGATTGGAATGAATCTGTTGGCTAGTGGTCTTTAATCTGGATTCCGTAATGATGACGATACTGCTGCTGATACCCAAAGCGAAATCTCAAGACTCGTTGATGTTATGTCGATGGATTCATATATGTCTTTGTTCTCTTGGGGAGGTAGGTAGGTCCTAGGTAGGTGCCTTGCCAATTTCACCGGTGTTTTGTTTATCCTGGTACCCAGGTTGAAAGTTTCCTAGTTGTTGACTATTTCGAGAGAGGAAGTAATCACTAGAGTAGACTCTAGATCGTCGCTGCCTGCCCAGTTCAATTCTTACAAACTCACTTCGGCCTTCACGCGCTCCGATGTTCTTGCCAAGCAAGGCCCAAGCCCGCTCGCGCCTTGTGTTACATTACGGAAGTAGACTCGCACTTCCTCGCATAGGAGGAAAGGGCAGAATGACAGAGCCTAGGCGGTGATTGATGACATATCGCAACACATAGTATGATAGTTTCGTCATTCGTCCGCGCTGTGTTCGTCCGGCTTTGCGGCCGAAAATGGCCGCTGCTGCTTATTGGTTGTGGAACGGCGTTGGGGTCCACTTCGGTGCCGAAATGTTGTGTTCGGGTCTTGTCTTAGGTAAGTGTGTAAGTGCGGGTGATGGCGATGATTAGTGGAGTGCGGAATGCTGAGTTTGTCTCGTCTTGCGGCGTGTGGCTGTTGATGGCTGGCCCGCTGGGTATGTGTGCCACACCTAGCCACACCGTATGTGATGATATGGGATGATATAGTAATGGAAATGTTTGAGAATTGTGTGATAAGAGACTCAGAGTTGATCAATTAGTAGTCAGGTATAATATTAAGCATCAAAAATGAATTAATACCTTCACCTTTATATCTTATTACATCCGTCGCGTTTCGATCTTTTGCTAAGTAATTATCGCAGTTACATGATCATTAATGTTGTTCATATTTACATTGATTGACATAGCATGTCAGCTCGGCGCGGCGTTAATTATTGCGCCTCACATCACTCAAAGCCAGCAGTTCCCACTAATCCGATCGGATTCCATGATACCAATTTTCAAAATTTTCGCATCGTTCTCCTCCATTCCTGCCGTAAGCGTCGGCGGATTCTCGATCCCCGCTTGCGGCTAAAGAATGAACTTCTCTTTTAGTATATTTGCTCCTGATACTACCACCTATCCTAATCAAGTACGAAAGTCTAGTTTAGACAAATCCAATTTCGGTTTTAAAATTCAAAATTTTGATAACATCTGATAACTTAAATATAACTTAACTCGATTGGAAACCGCCCTTTGGAACCTTGGTTCCGCAACTCATTTTCCTGTACGTTCGTGATGTACTCTCAGATAGAATATAGCATAAGAGTCCTTCCGATTCCAACAAAGTCACCCTTCTTGACGAATTCTCTAATGCGTACTGCTTCCAAATCCCGAAAGATGTTGCCATGTCTTCCGGTTAGAAACTCAACCCATATCATGTTTCTCTTATATACTGCTGCCCAGTATATCATCCTCTTAATAGACGGCGTATCTTGTGGCAAGGTCTCGAGTGCTTTCATGACTGCTGAGGGAGGATGGTCATGCACTTCATCTTCCATTATATGTTCAAGCAATAGTAGCACAGTTTTCCTGTGTCCATTCTCGGCTGCTAAGCTTAGGGCAGTGTTTCCATGATGGTCGAGTATGTGATGTGCCGCTTCGAAATCGAATAAAAGCGTTACCACATCGGTTGATCCTCTCCAGGCTGCTCGAAACAGTGCCGTTTGCCCTGCGTCATCTCGCAGGTTTATGGAAGCCCCTCCGTCGAGAAGTAGCTTGACAACTCGTACATGGCTATTTTCTGCGGCCCAGTGTAGTGCAGTTCTTTCGAACTTGTCCCGTCCATCAACATCTGTTGACTCTAGAAGGAGTGACACGGCCTCGCAATGGCCATTCTCTGATGCACAATGCAGGGGAACCCTTCCATAGTTGTCTATAGCTTTTGCAGCAGCATCTCTGTCTTGTCACATTTCTGATGGCTCATAATCTCCTTTCTGTGCAGCTAGATGTAGAGCCGTCATTCCATTGGTGTACCTTTGATTGATTTCGTGTGTTCCAGGCAGTCTTCGTCTCCACCAATCGGCATAATACCTGGCTGCATTTCGCAAGAGTGGCATGCTTTCCCGAGGATCGCATTGAAAGTTGTTTGTGCAAACCACTGTTTATAAAATATTGGTCATATAGATGAAGGATAGAAAACGGCATGGAGGATGATGCAATTTCACTCATCGGCTCTCGTCATCGCTGGCTTTTTGTCAAATTCCCAGGCATATCATCTAGCACTGGTGGCCAATCACTCTTACTGTCAGCACACGAGCAAACCAATTAAAATTTTCTTTGGTTGCAATTGGCCCCCAATTAACATCATCTTCTAATTATTAGCACGTGCGTGCAGGTGGTTCGCCCACCACAATATGTATCCTGTCTTCGCACCTCCATCATAGCCTTTAGGCCATTGTAATGAAGTTTGTGGTCTCTAACGCAACAAGCTTCATTTCGTCCTCAAAAGTGCAAAGTACTTGAATACTAAATACCCTCAATTTATAGCCTTACCCTCTTGTGTTCGACTCCATGACACGTCCTATCTCGACATGGCAGCGGAGACTATTCTTGTTGGTTGGCAAGCGAGCCCTGACCGCCGTGGCACATTCACGATCATTGAAAATTGCCTGTTTACCATAGTTGCTTGCACATGGAGTATACAGCATCTCAACGTCCCAGCGCTCAACGAGTCCCTCCGATCGACTTTTCTACGAAAATACAAATGGGCACTAGTTGCTGTTTTTTTCCCGGAATTTCTTCTAGCACATGCAATCCTTGAATTCGTCATGGTTTGGGAAGATATGAGGCTCCTGTCCCAAGAGGGGATTCTGGCTCTTCAGTCGCCACTTTTTCGACACTTTCTTAGATCTACCACATGGCGTAGTGACGCAGAAAATAGTGGTTTAAGCCGAGATACCTGGAGCTCAGAGAACGAGTTCTCAAGTTTCAGTTGGACTATCACGCACTGCTACTTTAAAAATATGGGTGGCTTCTACATACGGCATCCTTCCGACAGTAATTCTCCGAATCATGTATTAACTGCCAGCCATATCGGTAAATACTGGCGGCATCTAAGAGTCCCCGATGTCAAGGAGGAGGACTTACAAGATAAGAGCAAAACAGATTACTTTACGAAGGCCCTTGCGACTCTCCAGATTGCACAGTTAATGCTATCTCTAATAGCTCGAAGGATTCAACAACTGGCGTTCTCTCAGCTTGAAACTTTAACTTTAGCATTTGCTATCTGCGGGGTTTTAACATACATTTGTTCTTGGTATAAACCACAGAGCGTGAGAAGACCCATTCAAGTCTTTCTCCTTCCAAATAACGAGCTACCACAAGAGATACAGCGCCGACCTTTGGATAGCCTCTGGCAAATTCTATTCAACTCCGATGTTTTCGGTAATCACAGACCATTAGAGCGAATCCCAAATGATAATATAACAAGGAGCAAACCGTACGAAATACATCATGCTCTCTGGGTATTGGCATTGTTGACAGGAGGCTTCGGAAGCCTTCACACAATAGCTTGGAACTCCGAGTTTCCAACGTTTCCGGAAAAGCTACTCTGGAGAGTCGCTACTATAATATCTACTGTCATACCCCCTGCCGCTCTCCTTGCCATCCCGCTCACCCAGGCCACGATACCACGAGGAGATAGCCGCAATTTCAATTTCACATGCTTGGATGCAATGAGGGAGTATTCCTGGAGAACTGCAGATAACAGTCAAGTTAAAACGGCAATGGAAAAGTTACAGACAGTATGCAACAACCCTAGAGGCGGGAATCATAAACACTTCCGAGACATACTAGGAGACGGTGGGAGTGAACAAGCATCGCTTGGGGAAAACGTCCTTGATTTTATTAACAATAACGAGGACTTCCGGACATCCGTCTCGCAGAGCTTCATTACCGAGTATAGCCAGCTCATTGACATTTTGAAAGGAAGATCCAGCTCAAAACGGCTGCTACAAACAGCTCGGACGGATTCTTACCCTCAGCGAAGCTTATTCAGCCCTCTAGTAAACGACTGGGTTATTTATGTTACCAGTTTCTTATATTGCCTCTCCCGCTTGACCATAATCGGGCTATCTTTCTCAAGCCTCAGTCAGGTCAATGCCGGATTCTGTTTATGCTACCACCTGGACGGATTACATCCCTAGCATACAGTAACACGTCATAGACTGTCTCCATTTATAAGGGCCACACGAGCATACTGATATGCGGTATTTAAGCCCACTGATCAAGCTATGGCCCAGGATCCGCCCGACTGCAAGGCCATCGTGACAGAGCTCCTCGTGACCCTGGCGGCCTGCTACCACTCTCAAGAAGTTGAAGGTGAAGGAATAGTGGCATGCGGTTTCCTTCCATTAACGCGTGCGCCCAAGATTACGACAAGATAGATGGGTAGTGAGATCGGCTGAAGAAGACTGTGGGGCCCCTTCCCTCTCGGGTGCCAAACGCCGAGAATGAGGCCTCGATGGCCGTCGGGACGCTGTATAGGTAGTCAGGGAGGGACACACTTCAAAACATGCATTGTGCCGGCCACGAAAGCGGTCTCGGTGGATCGATCGAAGCGATGCGTCGACGCTGCGAGGATCGGACAATCGAAGATGGTGATCGGGAGGCTTTTGAGATGCTCGATGACCGCAGCTTTGATAAGCGCAGTGATGGCAACAAAGATGATTGTCTGGGCGGTAGTGCTGCGGCATTGATACGAATTCTTGTGGGTTACGGGTACACACCACATACCTTCAACTACGCAAGTACACCAACCCAGCAATTCATTAAGCTCTTTGTTGATAATTATCTCGTCCTCTAGTATTGGCTGTTATTCCGGTAGCGATGGGGTGTTTGGAACCACGGCTCACGTCATGACTTGAGGTATGGCGAGGACAAGTATGCGTACCGACGGCAAGGCGACGATGATGCATGCATGCAGAATCTGTCTCGGAGCAGCAAGAATCAAAACCCGCTAATGAGCTCGCGTGGTTTGCGCACGGGGTTGCATCGACTGCTTGCCTTGCACATGGCGAAATTGGACAACAAACTACGCAAGTTCTCAGGCAGAGGCGAGGAAAAAGGACCGCAGACGCTAGCTGCGACAGCGTGATTTGTCAGCAGTCAGACAGAGCTTTAACGCGCATTGAAAGGCGAGTTGTACTGGCGAGGATTGGTGGCATGACGGAAAGGAGAGAGATCCGAAGGGGACGTAAGCCTGTAAGGGATGGGCAAGGTTTCGCAAGGGCGCAAGGTCACGCGATGTGGAGACGCGCGTTGAAGACGATGACTGGCGACAACGCGGGCTCCCTAGTTATGGCTTCGTCATGGGCTCAGCAAGGGCATGTGGTCATGCTGGTGAAGGGAGACTATGTGCTATGTGTTTTCACCCCGTATGAGTCATTTACTGAGAGATCGGCGAGAGCCCTGGAGGATTGGAGGACAATTCAGCTTGGCGGTTCTAATTTGATGGAAAGCGAGATGCAAAAAGCTTCATAATAAGTATTTTGAAACACTAGACGGGAGTTGATATTGGCCGGTAATTAAAACATGTGTAATTAGAAGGTTCCATTAATGGCGAGGCGGTTAGTATCAGTGATACTTTTTCCCCAAGAGGATTGCTTGTAGAAGTTTACAGACATCAACTCTAGGAATAGACTAAGAAAAACATAGCGATTCATGAACGACCATCAACTTGTAAGTCTGTAGTTTGACTAGGTCCGATATAATGATTGTTAGAGTAGGGCATGTCTTCCCAAGTCAAATGAGGTGGCATTTGGCAATAAGCACGGCGGTTCATTTTAATTCAGAACAGCCGTCACCGCCTTGTTCACCATTGGTTGATGCGTCACGAGGTCAGTCTGTAGAACACGCCACCGAAAAACAGCGCACTCATCCGTTGCCAATAATTGTGAGCCAGAAAAATGGTATGGTGTTCCAATACAACGTTTTCCTGCCCCTCCTATGGGATTCATACGCGTAGAAGGTTCATGTCCTTTTGACATTGAAAAGGTACTCTGAGTTCCAATCTGCTGGTCTGCCGTTCAAACAACGGAAAGGCTTGTTATAATTTGACCGCTTTCATGAATAGCAGGGATGTGATTCGGACTAGTCCGTCCGTTTCATGCAGACAAGTGTAATATCCGTATCCCTTGATAATGATTTGTAACTTTGCGTGGCAAACAAAAAGTGGTCAATAATTCATGAAGCAGGACAAGGAAGGGGTGGTACCAATATCAGATGCGCCCAATGAAATAACATATATCACTTGATTGACGATCAATTGAACTGGACGGAGTTAACGTGCAATGTACCGAGTTTTACACTATCAAGTGGCTGTATCCCTCGGTCAGATAACCTTATAAGTTATGGCATCCCACACGCACTTTTCTTGTTGATGAACTCTCCTCGCTACCATCACTGGCCCAAATCTTATATCACCCAATTACCTACTGATATTAGAACCATTTACGAAATTATGGATCCCTACACACTATGGACAGAGATGAAAGCCAGATTGGTCGAAAACTGGAAGGGGGATAAATTTCTTCCAGATGGTGTCCTGGACGAGATACTGACCGAAAGCGCCATTCGAAAGGTCCTTCAATGGAAGGCGAAACGCAACGAGGATGAAATCGTTCAGATAGTGGCGCATGTACTGAGAGACGACACAAGACAGTTCAAAAAGGTGTTCGCTATCTTGGTTATGATCCACAAGCCACAGTTTATCACGTACTTCATTGCTGCCGATATTAACGACGCAAACCTCCCTCTAGAGTGCGATGAGCCCACACTTCGACTGTTTAAACTCAAAAATCCACACTGCCATCGTGACGAATTTTGCGAGAAGCAATGGTTAGTTCTTGCACCACTTCTGAAATTCACACAAGATAAAGTTCGGATGGAGGCATTCGACTACAAAATAGTCTTGCCTTTTTTAAAACTGCAGCGTTCAGGCAGAGGAGGCGAGCCAGGCGACGACGTTGTGTGTAAGGTGCAGGTGCATCCAAGTCACGCCATTAGGACTATTTCAGTATGTTTTACGCTGGAGATCAGCCGCCTCACAAAGAGATTATTACAACATCTAACACACTATTTCACAGGGACAGTCTTCCTTCACGGTTAAGTTTTTCAGACTAGAAGCTGGTTACCGGTGGGAGGATGAACGCAACGCACTTGAACGTTTTGACCATCACCAACCAGGCCACGAGCACCGATTAAAATTGCTGCTATCGTTCAAACACAAGAGTGTGGGATGTTTTCTGGTGTTCCCATTCATAGAGACCACCTTGGATCAATTTTGGCATTCGAATATACTCCCCGATCCGACTTACGATGACATCCGCTGGCTTCTTCGACAGTGCTTAGGCTTGGCTACTGTGCTGCAGGAGGTGCATGGCTCTCAGATTGGCGACAACAGACGAAGACACGGGGATATCAAACCAGGCAATATTCTGTATCTCACAGAGCCCGGCACAGATCGCGGCCGTCTGATCATAGCCGATCCCAAAGTGGCATGTTTCTTCAGTTGCGAGGGCTTCTTTCCTCGAAAAGCTAGTCCAATGAACGCCTACCAGTCACCGGAATATGACGTGCCGTCAAACGGCGAATTGGACAACGTATCGGACCAGAGACTCGATGTTTGGAGTCTCGGATGCCTTTTCCTCGAATTTGCAGCTTGTTACCTCCATGGCTACTCCGTATCACGACAGAAACAGGGTATGGTGGTAGATCATCATGGACAAGAATGCCAAAGCTTTGCTGATGCTCGCTACAACGATGATGATTGGTCGCCCAGTCATTATTGGCCCTGCAAGTTTTTCAATACAAGTAAAACACAAGGTGACCGGGCGTATGTAAAAGAATCGGTAACAAGGGTACGCTCAATCAATCTCCAACAATTCGAACAGTAACACTAACCTCAAGAGTCAACAGTGGATCAAATACCTGCACAGTTCGAAAAACTGCTCAGAGGCTATTCATGCTGTTCTAAACCTGATCGAACATCACATGCTCTGTCCAAAACCTACTGATAGGTTCACCATGAAAAGACTCGTTTGTGAATTGACTGGTATTCTCAGCAAATGCTCCAGTGAGACCTATTGTTTCGTGGGGGCGCCTGTTCAGGATGACGACGGCTATACCTATCCCCCTTTCTTCCTCGTGAAAAGACCATCAACGCTAGTCAGAAAAAAGCGATGGTGGGCCGATATTTTCCGCCTCGGCTCCCGGGCTGGCTAACGAGAGAAACCATGGCAAAATGGTAGCATTATTGTATTCAGATATCATCATCCAAGGTTGACATCAAGAGGAGAATGGTACAAAAAGCTCTAAGGTGGTTTTATGTCATTACAAACTAACAGCAACCCTTGAGTCTGAACAATATGGTCTACAGTAGTTATGGTATCGGGTAATCACAAGGTTCAAGTTAGAAAGGGGCACAGGAGCTAACTATTGGGGTCCTTTGTTCTCAATCTGATTAACATTGCCTTCTTTTCTTATTGATAGATAGATGACCGAATGAAATAATTATGTGTCTTATATAGGGGAATTGGTTTGGTTCTCAATCATATGTATAAGTACAGCCTGCATGACCTGCAAAAAGGCAGCTGACTTGGCTATGGCCGTGAGCATTTGCCCTATAGGGTAATACCATACACTGTCATGTTGTTTCTATTGTAGTGATCTGATATACTGATTATGAATATTGTGTTGAGTTGGAGGTACTAGGTAGCTAGCCCCTGTATACACGGGCGCCACTGATGCTGAGTCTTCAGAATGGGGGCAGCATTCAAGGCCTGTGTTCACTGATCATCCTTCAGTACCTTATACAGCTTGTAAGCCCTAATACCCCTCCTAAACTACCTAGGGAAGTACTTATTCCATTGTACTTCGTATAGATATCCCTACACACAGGGCAGGAAGATAATTAGCGGCAGACAAATTTTACTGGATACAGACTCTCGAGATGATCTCATGGGAAGCACGTGGCTTTATATCACAATGGGCAAATAGCACACGAGGACCACGTTGGGCAAAACGAGATACTACGTTCTACTCATACGCCCAGCGCAAGGCACTGCCACACTGCGCACGTACTACCGGGCTGGCGTGGGGGTTCTTGAAACACTGTCTTTGGCAACGGATAGGAGTCGTGTCACGCTTCGGTGAGGTAAGTTTGGCGAGATGGCACCCTGCGCCATCCAGTCATGCAAGAGCGAGAGTTCAAAGCAAGTTTCTCGCTGTTGAGGAACGCTCGCTCAGTGAGTTGGATTTCTTGGTGGTGGCAGGACGGGAACCAGAGATCCGAGGAGGAGGTAAGGGATGAGCAAGCTTCGGTAAGAGAGCACCATGTGGAGACGGGCTTCGAGGACGATGACTGGCTGTAACTCCGTCATGGGTACAGCAAGGCAATTTAGTGATGCTGGTGAAGGTAGGCTGTGTGCCATACATTTGACGATGTATGAGACATTCCTTGAGAGATTGGTGGGGCGGCTAGCATCAGGGTTTACAGACGTTAATATCTGTCCTACAATACTAAGCAAGTCATACTTTTCTCAAGTGACGGTGAAGACTGAAGACGCGAGGGATGTTCATGAATGCTGATCTATTCGCAAGCTGTATCTAAAAGGGTTGCATCCCTGGCCAGTCTGACCTGCATCCCTAGCCAGTGGGTTGCACCCCTTAGCACATACATGATCACCTGGCATAAATATTAATACAGGTAGGCCATGAAAAAACTTGTCATATATAAGGTAGTTGTTTCCCCTTCACATTGTGACTGATAAAACTAAACGTTCTCGGCTTTGTTGCGCTCACTTCGGTAATTGGAATCATATGCCCGGAGTCGAACATCCCACAATGGATATCATCGAGCTCATATTACCTGCGAGCAAAGTGGAACCCCCTCTAACTTTCACAAAATGCGTTGATACGATATGCGAGGTCTACGGGCTGGAGATTGACGGAATCGGGTATCAGAACGACGTATACCACATATATGCTAGGCGCCTAACCATGTCGCAAACCCCCCCGGTGTTGGCCCTGGTAAGTACAGACTATATCAGACTACCAAGCAATCAGTCGCTGAAGACAGCCGCAGTCGTCTAGTTAGTTCTCTACCCAGAGGACGGAACTCATCACACACCTCCTACCGAAATATAAGAACAAATCGGGTTCATGTGTCTATCATCTGTTGCGAATAGAGAGTAGGAAGGTTGGATAGGGGTAGCATTGGGGGGTAGACACTATTATGGTCAGGAAAATGCTTTTCAGTTGTTGCCTGATTCTACCTACCTACCTAAGGTTAAATGGGCAGCTAATTATGTATTAGCAAGCCCGTCATTGGCAATTCTCACGGCTTGATACGAAGCTGTGATTTTAATGAACTTGGCTTTTGCACTATTGAGTGCTGAAAATTCCCCTTTAGTGGCCAGAGCGCCCGCTCCACCAAGGATGTTTGGCGTTTGTGCTGAGGTTGTGTCCGGTGTAGAGGGTAGAGAAGTTACCCGAAATCACCGATAACGCACCGAGTCAATCATGAAGACAGGAATCGAAGACCAGATGGTCGAGCCGATCCTACAATCATCAGCGCTCGGCACTGGCACTTGAAAGCAAGGTTAGCGTTAATATAATCCTGCCTTAGATAGTCACATAGCTGCTCCCAGTAGGTATTTTCCCTGTATGAGTTTGTGACATTGACTGGGAGACCAACTATCTGACCTGGAGAAGCATTACTCAAGTGGTTGATCAAACCATCAAGAGCTGCTGAGATGTTGCCTCTAGGCGGCCATGTGAAGTCATACGTCGCTGAATCACATGCGCGTCTTTAGTGTTATAAATAGAGTCTGCATCTTGCGCTGCCAAATTCGTGGCATTAACACATATTCGGTATTAGCGACAACGACCTTGCGATTATGTACACTGCCTTTGTCACGAGCGAATAACTGAGCAAATTATCATGTCGAAAAGGTATGCCATGTCCACTCAGAGTCATGCAGCACTGAGCTGTCACTAAATGAATTCCAGTATTGCTCGAAAGGCTCGAATGTCACCGATCTTGATAGAGTCAGGCTATAGGTGGCGCTCACCAGTGGATCGTAGGCGTCATCGGAAAATGGACCGTCTAGTGCCAATGAGAAACCCTGCCACTGCACAGCAGAGACGCCCAGCCGGAGTAAGCCGAGGCTAATAAAGCCTTTCGCATTGTGAGTTCCCGTTGTAGGGAAGAAGAGGGAGCGAGAATAAAGGAATGCTGTTGAACAAGCAAGCAATAGGTCGTCATCGACCTTTTACACTAATCGAGTCACAAGCGGATGGGATTGCTCTGAACTTCTTGAAAACCATCAGTGTGATATTATTGTTAAAGAGGGATGAGAAATTGAAGAAATAGGCATCGGACAGCTCATTATTGATAAACGGCTGGGAATGACGTGGCAATTGCAACCATCAACCCTACATATCCCGTTATAGGATTCTGGCCGAGGCACGACTTTCATCCCGAGAAACCTTTATAGATGATTGGCACGGCTACAGCTGACACAGCGGCCCTTTAACGGGCACCATCGCCTAGGCTTAGTTGTAATCAATAATCGCTTAACTAGGTAAGTACCTAGGACTTGGGGAAGACTCATTCTCCTTCAATACATGCGTTCAAATTATCCTCCATGTACAGTCGAAGGTTTGAAGATATAATTATCTTGTTGTTGCACGACAGGTGTATGATCCGATTTCACTAGGTTGCTGAAATATCAAACGCAACGCTACTTTCTTGATATGGGTGTGATTGAAATCAGTGTTACAAACGAAGCAAACACATATGGCTTATCACAGTATCATGTTCAGGACCCCTGACATTTTCTCACTTTTCATCAGGCACCCAACGTTGTACACCTGACAGGGCCTCGTATCGGCTGCCTCTCGGTATAGTGCATATGTTGTATAACACCGGGCGAAGGTTGCTATTGCGACAGCAGTTTGGCACTGAACTTATGTTACAACAGCCCCCATTGCTAAAAACAGACCTGAAAACCAGGAAATTTTCCATCTCTACACATGCAAAGTCAGAAATCAATACATCACTATGGTGGCAATAGATAACGAACAAATCAGCCTTTGACCGGTATGGGTGTTGATTGGTTTTCATTGCGTTGCAGCAACAAATTACCTTGTTGAATTGGAGCGTTGCTACTGCGACCTCCCCAAGTGAGCAGGCAGACTTGCTTGCTGTTTAATCGTATTTGCACCTCAGCCTTCTTATTTCTATTAACGAAGTGAATGTGCAAAACAGCTCAGTGAAAAGGGCAGCTCGCCCCAGCTGTACTCTCCCGAAATTTCAGCCTGTTTCATCACTAATTACTAGGTCAACACGGACCAACACAACTTCCTTCTCCCTCGTCTCCTTTTGGCCGCAGGAATGGTCAACTCCTTTTCCCCCTCGCCAGGGAGCCCTACGGGCTATGGAGTCCAGCTCGGCATATGGACGGACTGGTCTCGCGGCTCAGTACTGGGGGCTACCTTGACCTTGAATCGACAATACGGGTCCCTTCTCATAGCGTTCACGGCATTCTTCATCACACTCGTCGCTACTCGTTTCTGGCGCCTTGCTTGTTCGTTTATCCACCGCAGGCTCTCAGTTGCAGAGCCTCGCGATGCTTTCCACTTGCAGCGCCAAGCCATATTGCGCAATTCGCCATCGTCAGACTCTGCGCTGTGGTCATTGCTGCAGATTTCATGGGCTTGGCGCCGCTTAGATCGCAGATATGTCGCTCGCACCCTACCGTCCATCATCTTTGCTGCTGTTTGTCTGCTAGCCTTCACGATCGCTAGTGGTTTCTCGTCTAGTATAGCTACAGCGATGGGAGACCAGGTCTTGCTTGACGGCGCGCATTGCGGGTTTCTCGATTTCACAACTCTAGAAACCGACCAGATCACTCAGATATTTGATCCTCTACAGGCTAGCATTATTACGAATGGTCTCAACTATGCCAGCCAAGTCTATTCCCTCCGCGATAAAACCAGCGTCATTGATAGCGCAGGATTCTTCCGGCGAACATTGAGTACGGGAATGGACGTCAAAGCCCCGTGTCCATTCGAAGACTCCTTATGCCGGAGTAACTCCTCTAATCTAGTTTTAGATAGTGGGTTCATTGATATAAGTCAAGACCTTGGACTCAACCTTCAGCCAGACAAGAGCATGCTGTACAGGCAAGTTCTTCACTGCGCTCCACTAGTAACGGCAGGTCGGAAGAAGCAGACAACATTAGACAACCGTCCACATTACACGACCTACAGTTACGGTCACGCATTTGTCATCAATTCTGCCAACAAAAGTTCCAATTATACATTCAGTATCAGGGATATCGAATCCCAGTATATCCCACATAGTACCAGCGTGGGCAACACCTATATGCTGAGGTATGTAAAGAGTTATATGACGCTTACCCTAGCTTTAAATGTTCGTGCTACTGGTTTTTAATGTGGCCTGGATAATGTTGGATTATTGAACTCGTATTACAGTATACAGACTCTAACGCAAACTCCTAGTATGGTCAGATCTTTGAGGACAAATGGTACAAGCTCGAGAGGCGAGTTTGTGGCTGAACCAGGCCTCCGGAGAAACAATGCGGATACTTATATCATCTTCATTTCCGGAAACGGAGTTATATCCAGTGTGCCGCTAGATGATCCGTGGTATCGCTTCGATGCCCTGGCAAATGTCACCATTCAACAGGAAGAGACCAACGAAGAATCCTTTGCCTATCGACCAAGCGAAGCAGCTTCACCTCTCGGTTGTGCCTACCAGGCACAGATCTGCAAAGGGAGCATGGCCAGCAATCATTCGTGTGGGCCATTGGCCAGCTACAGTGACGCATGGGGGGGCGCTGCGCCTCTCTTCGGCGTTGATACCGAAGCGATATACAACCTGGAGACACATCAGCTCATCAAGACTTATGCGGCTGACGAGAGCGCCAGTCGTTTTGTCTGGCTTCTAAGAATGATGACGAACAGCCAAATTGATGTTACCGATATCGTGACGAAACTTGGCTCTCAATCGCTGGCATCTTTCAAGGGTATTGTGAATGGTATCCAAGGACCACTCCCCGACAACCAGTGGATGCTTGATGTAACCTACTTGTGGAATATCACATTGGCAGTCTTGCAAGCTACCTTTATCGACACGGCTTATGGGTCAACCACCCTCGAAAGGGCTCGGGTTCAGATCAACGCGACCAACTCAGGGCAGCAGAGTATATGTCAAAACCAGGTATGTACGAATATACGACAAGCAGCCAATTTCCAGCTATGTATTGACAGCCAGCTGCAGAGAATCCGCAGTGCAGAGTACATCTCCATCAGCGTCTTTGGATTATACTTCATATACATTACCGGAGTTCTGATCATCGTTGCCTCCTACGTCATTGACCCAATCTTCACCTGCGCTCAGAAGCGATGGAAATACAGAGAACACGAGAATCTAGAATGGATCAGCAATGAAACGCTTCAGCTTCAGCGTCTTGCCTACGATGAGAGTGGGCAGGGGGGGTGGTCGAACTGTACTAATAGCATCCCCATAACAGCACCGGATCAAAAACTTGACGCACTGAACCTGGTGGACCTAGAACACCCTAGATTGAGCCATCCGGTATCTCCTCGCTTAAGCAGCAACATACCAGTGCCTTCCATACTCGTCCAAGAGAGCGATGGGGATAGTACCGATATTCAAGAAACGCCTGATGCTCAGGGCGCTGCGGACGGGGATAGCGTGCCAACTATGAAATCTCACGAACGAAACAACGATGGATCGGGATCAGTTCCTGTAAATCCCAGTGGTGACGACTCTCTGACCGTCTCCGAGCTCGATTCGCGTTCTCTAGCATCGTCCAACGCAGCTGAGCACAGCGCTATATACCAACCCCCCGAAGAGGGACATCTGGCGGAAATGCATTTATAGAAAAGAAGTCTTTGCGCATTCCACCTGGCATGAGCCCTACGCTTCGTTCAGCGAGGCTTTCCTGATAAGCAGACACATCATGACCAGAGGCCTTGTGGCTGGGATAGAAGCTTACTGGATAATGTATAATGGGTGAAGGTGTCGAAGGCAATCGTACTCTCAATCATTGTATATCTGGCGCCTAGGCACAAAGGAGTTGATTAGTCTCGACGCTGTTCTAGACCCTGATGCGGCTTGCGCCTCGGTTCATCAAATTTGGACATGGATATCTGCATGGGTCACGATGTTGGAGTCGAGTTGAATATAGTGTATGACACACGCACAGTCTGATACGTACGACCATAGGATGTAGAGAACGCGGGGTCCCGTCCGCTCCCCCATAGCTAAGCTACATACCGCCAGATTAGTAGTTGGGTCGGTGACGACCAGCGAATCCCTGGTGTTGTACGTTTTTCATTTCTTACTTTTTGGTTCTCGTGTGAAGCTGGCTAATGTTTTTATATTGGACCACGCCAAGCGAAACGAATATCAATCAGTATAAGAAATAAATAGTTTATGTAGGCTTTCGTAAATAGAAACAAGCCCCTATTTATGAAAGTGGAAATGGCGAATTAGTGAATTCGGCAACCCGAGGATAGACAGGCATCTATATGAGCATCGTGGGCGAGTGACTGGCGAGACTCTTCTCACTCGTGGTGTTTCCACTGACTCTCGTCCGGTCGCCTCGCATAAATCCCATCACTGTAGCTAACTTCTTTGTTTCCGATTCTCAAGAGATCCCATCGCATCTTCTTTCGTGATGCGATCTTGTGCTTTTCAGAGGACGGATCTGTGAGATTCGCACCAGTTGTGATTCCATCTTCGAGTCTAGATCTATTACTCATGATCTCTGCGGGCCTAGTATCTGTCCCAATTTGCTCCTGTCTGATCTAATTGCAGATGAGCGCACCGCCCACCCAGGTAAGATTCCCAGGCGTATCCGCGACATCGGAAATGCTCTTGCAAACGCCAGATTCAGCGATAACCGTGGGGTTTTCTCTGCAGTATCGATCTGTGTATGCGTGGACTGTTCATTTCAATGAGATTAGGCCAGAGCAAACTGCGAGACAACTTGAGGACGTACAGGCGCATGTATAATAAGAGCCAGTCTCGGTGTAGTTGATCCTGATCGCTGTGACAATCCGGGGAGCAGGGGAAAAGGGCAACAAGTAGCAGAGGCCGATGCCACCATAAGGGGCCGTTAGCGTCATACTGTTGGTGTCATTGGTACATCCTGAGTCCCCGTAGAGACTGACGTGCCCTATGGTGGTGTTTACATTGATGTCGGGGGGGTAGGATGAAGCACTGGCGCTTGCGGCGACGGCAAGGGAAGTCGTGATCAAAGTCGAGAAATGCATTATCTTGAAGACTCTTTCGCCTTTTGAGCCTCTGTCCTATTGTTATAATGAGATGCAAGGAGAGGCTGGGAGTGCTTGTGGTGAAGATACAGAGATGGTGAGATAGAGGAGAGAATGAGCAGAGGGTTTCTTATACGAACTGTTTGATCAACTGTGTGCAAGGAAAGGGCCAGCGTTGCACGCCAGACGTCATGATAAGGGTCAAATTATCACAAGAACTGTTCGATATGCTGCTGCCTAACATCTCGTATTTGAAGCTTTGCTATATGAACATTTGGCAGGATTCTGAGGGTGCATCGTAGGATGTGGCTTGCAGGAATCGTCAATACTCCAACCCGATAGGCTAGCCTAACTTACCAAGTCACCATACTAGGCCACTGCAGATCTGTTAACGCATGTGCGGGATCCTTCCTTGAAGCTTAATGGACACACGGGATCCTATGCGGGATCTCTTGCTACTGCCGCCAATTTCAAATATATCCTGCTGTGGATGTCACCTCGGTCACGTCACGGCTCGACGATGGACGAGATGGATACCTGTTGTCCGTCTTATCCGATCGCATGGCCAGGCCTCGCTCAGACAGATCCAGCAATAAGCTACCCCGCACCAGAACTTGGACCCGGGGTTGGCTCTCGGCGAGATCCATAGAGTATAGAGTCTCTTTTTTCCCTTTGGGATAGCGATTTCAACGGTTTTTCCTTTTGCTCTACACCCGTTTTTGTTATGTTAAAGCGATGCGGCTATCCACTCTTAGAGAATGTAAGTCTTATACTATAAGAAGACGCGTATGCACGTTGGTTCGCAATTGACTGCGCTGTGTTGATCTCGCATCAGCTTCGGTGCCGGCACAGGATCCCTTCACTTGTGCGTCTTTGCCGGTCTCTAGATATGAACATCATGAGACAGGTTCAAGGGTTTTCACGAGCCTAGTAGCTATCGCAGCTCGAAGTGGCCATTCGGATACTCAAGTTGAATACTTTAGCTTATGCTCCATTTTGCGGGTGGAAGAAATGTCGCAGGTGTGTGTAGTGATGCTATTAGGTGCGTGTTAATATGTCTCATAGATATATATATGAAGAGAAGCCAAGCGATCACAGGAGAGGCAAAAAGATCGCATCTTGAAAAGTTGGACGGTAACATGTCTGATGGTATCTGGCATATCATCGCTGGTACTTCTGAATGTGGGTTGGGTGAGAACGTGACAAAGACCACCGCGCACTCAGTCCAGTGGCATGTGTCGGGCGCTTACTAGCTGAAATACCCAGGCGAGACCCTTACTCATGCCGGCAGATTTCATAGACTATGCGATGCAGCAATCCTGGTAGAACGAATCATGAGCATTTTTGAGGCCGATCAAATCTACATGACGGATAGGCAATATCAATTGGGGTGACGAAAACCACTTCTTGCTCTAATCTGAAGGTATCTGAGCGATTAGTCAAGAGTCAGATGGGTGAGTTTGAATCTACAGATAGGTCGATCTATGTTACACGGTTTCTGGCGCAGTAACGCACACGCGCTAAGATAATGGATCTGTAAAAGGGGTCTACTCCAGATACAACTTGGCAGTAGATCCCTGTGCTAGCTAAGCTTAAAACCTAACCTAAAACCTTACATGCTGGGATGCTGGGATTAGACGACCCGCCCCTGATGGTATGATAATACTCCGATTCAGCTGAATCTTGGAAAACTCGGACACGAAAAGAAATTTGACAAGACCATCATGGTGGAGTTTTCGGTTCCGCGGCTTCACGTCTTCAACCATATCGCAATAGGTACCGCTCTGAATTTGATGGTAGGACTTTAGACTCAGTAATCTATCCATGTACTAGTGGAAGGTAGATGACACACTAATGAGGCCATTCGAGGCTAAAGATTTAGCACAATGTCCAAGCGGATATGACCCATTCCAAAGATCTTACTTCTGAAGCACGTTTCTCACGCTAGGTTGGATTTTGAAAGCGACAAAACAGGAAGCAGTGATGATAACAAAGGGTAATGTTACGCCCGTTGAACTATTATGTGAGATGTGTATACTCTTCTGAAATAGCAACCTCAACTTTTGAGATCCACGATCCCAGGAGTGACCCAGCGCCCTCAGTGATACTTCACGATGCTCCTGCGAATAGCATTTTGAGAAACCATCATGCCACGCATGCGTTCGCGGCCATACCAGGCTCGGCGTGGTGGATCGCATTAATAAAATTCGGTGGAGCGGCGGTCTGAGGTCTATTCGCTTTGGAAGGGGCTAGAGGCAAGTGGATCAACAGTTTCTGTTGGCGTTGAGCTTACTTGAGCCTCAAAAGGCATTTCACTCTCATCTAAGCATTCTTGTTGTTCTTGTTCTGTATTGAGTTACCGATGGCTTCTATCATTGTAAGCCCTGAATTAACGCCATCGGATCGGCTGGTCCTCCGAAACCTGGCCCACAATATCCGAGACACAAGACCGGCTTTGGATACAGTCATCATTGATGCCGGCGAGAGTACCGAAGCAGACACGTCAGATCTAAAACCGAAAGATACCAATGGAGGTCAGTCAAGTTCCCAGGCCACGTTGTCAGCCAGAAGGAATAGCTAACCCGAATTTCCCAATAGACATCAAGAAGAAAGAACCCGATTGGCCTGCTGGACATAAGGATCAGGGTGATGTAGCCATCCTGAAAGCACTAAACCAACCAAAAAGCCAAGACTTCGAGCCCACCGTCTTCTCAACATGGGATCTCAGGGACCTGAAGTCGCGCTTACCTCCTGCGGTGTACGAACACATATTATTGCCGTACATATCATGGGCCAAGACCGTGGCGAGGGTCGAGACTGATGTGGTGATGGTTACACATTTGATCTTGTACTTCACCACATCTCTGCCCAGTGCGCTGTGGCTTTTCCACCATTTCACATACCTGCACGGCGTCCTGCATGTGCTTCTGCAGGCGTGGTCGATTGGCGCATATACGCTTTTGAGGCATCAGCATATACACCAGCGAGGTGTTCTGAACAAACAGTCTTTGACAGGGGTTTTCGATCAATTGTTTCCCTATGTGATGGACCCCTTGATGGGCCACACATGGAACAGCTACTTTTACCACCACGTCAAGCATCATCACGTTGAGGGAAATGGCCCCAATGACCTGTCATCAACCGTGCGCTACCAACGAGACGATATATGGCACTTCTTGATGTATGTCGGTCGGTTCTATCTACTCGTCTGGCTGGATCTACCACTTTACTTCATAAGAACAAGCAGGTGGTCATTGGCTTTTCGAGTAGCCTTCTGGGAGCTGTCGAATTATGCCGTCATCACTTTTCTTCTGAAGTATAACTTCAAGCCGGCCCTCTTCACGCTGCTTATCCCCCTCCTTGTCATGCGTCTCGGACTCATGGTAGGCAATTGGGGCCAGCACGCATTCGTTGATGCCGACGAGCCGGACTCCGACTATCGATCTAGCATCACTCTGATAGATGTGCCAGTAAGAAAACCTCCCTACCTAGGTACACTAGCGCATCCATTTAAGATTGGCTGACACTGTGAATCTCAGAGTAACCGCTACTGTTACAATGACGGCTATCATACGTCGCATCATCTCAATCCCCTGCGCCATTGGCGAGAGCATCCCGTGCATTTCCTCGAGAGCAAGGAGATCTATGCCCGGGAGCATGCGCTCGTCTTTCATGATATCGACTATCTCATGATTACCGTTCGGCTTATGATGCACGATTATGAGACGCTTGCGCGATGCCTTGTGCCTATCGGCGACCAGATCCACATGACGATGGAGCAGCGAGTTGCTATGCTCAAGCGCCACACACGGAGGTTCAGCGAGGAAGAGATACGCGACAAGTTCGGGCTTGGAAAGGGTCAATAACAATGTCCTTGTGTGATAGATAGTCAGTCCATTTGAGCGCTAGATGTCAACAATGAAAGTGCACTGTGTGGAAATCCGGCAGAAGCACCGCTGCTTACCATTTCTCAGCAATTTGCATTGAACGAGGATCGTTAGATCCAATCAAGCATCAATATCATTTTCTTTCTCACCTGTTCGTAAAAGTCATCAAGGATTATACGTTTGAACAATGTCCGATTCGCGGGTGAGCCAAGCCAACATTAAGAACCAGGTATCTTACTCCCTTGCAGCCGCCCATCCTGGTTAGCACACTATTACTATTGCACCGCTCGGACACCCGTCCAGTGCGCCCAGCCAACCTATTCTCATTTCGCCGTCGGCTCATTTCGTTCCATGAGTCTGCGATGTTCTCTTATTGACGGTTCACCAATCCGCAAGCGTCAATGTGTTGCCATGAGGATAATCCTTGTGACTGCGCTACGCTCAGCCGTATACGGTCTGCTAACTTTCACAGGACTGTATGCCTTCTTCATCGGCTTGCTCACGATTCCTGTGCTACAAGACCAAGTCATTTACCTCAACCGCGTGAAATTAACCTGGTTCCAAGACGCCAACGTGCCCGAGCAATGGGGGTTTCTTCGAAATCAGGTTACGCCTTTCTTCCTCAATACCCCCGACGGCGAGTCGCTTCACGCTTGGCACATACTGCCTCTCGGGCTGTACCAGCAAAACCGGGCGGCTTTATCGGCTGAGCCTCAGGGCCTGACTTTGGACATCAAAGAGCGATTGAGCTTCAAGTTTCTTCGTGACGACCCTTCGTCGCTTCTGGTGTTGTACTTTCACGGTGCTGCGGGAACTCTGGGGTCAGGATGGCGACCGCCTAGCTATCGGGCTATGTCAGCTGGTGCACCACACCGAATACACACATTAGCCATCGACTACCGCGGGTTCGGCTCTAGTAGTGGCTATCCCTCAGAGAAAGGCCTATTGACCGACGCGATCACCCTGGCTGAGTGGGCAATGAAAGTAGCTGACATCCCACCTTCGCGTATCGTGATATTTGCGCAGTCCCTAGGCACAGCCGTCGCCCTCTCGCTCATCCATCACATGGCCGCCCAGCCAGAGCCAGTTCTGTTTTCCGGGGTTGTTCTAGTCGCACCCTTTGCCGATGTCGCATCATTAACAGCCACGTACCGAATAGCTGGGACGATACCCGTACTTGACCCCCTTGCAAAGTTTCCTAGTCTTCTGACTTGGCTCAACACTTGGATCATTGCCAAATGGCCGAGCAAAACCAAACTGGCAGACTTCATTCGACGGTGCGAGGATTTGGATCGGGAACTGCCCCGTTACGATATCACAATGATTCATGCAGAGGATGACTATGACATACCGTGGTCTCACAGCGACCAGCTCTTTTGGCATGCTGCCAACGCCTCCATGCCAAATGGCATTAGTTTCGCAGAACCGGAAGAAGAAAAGCTCGCTTCTAGAGTAGACAGCGAAGCTGGTGGCTGGGCAGTTGAACGGAGAACTAGCAGGGGTACCATTCGCGAACAGATCATGAAATATGGTCTACATGATCGGATAATGTCATATCCAGTCGTCAGTCTTGCGGTCATGCGAGCTTTTGGGGAGTCACTGTAAGACATTTGATGAGCACGACTTGTCTCTGTTAATATCCCCGTATAATCGTCTTAAGAAAATTGACAGCACAAGCGCTACTGTGACTATCGCGTGAACGCCAGATGTTCTACTATGTCGCTTCATGAGATCCGCTGACCTCCCATGTTGCACAAGATAACTTGCAAGCTTCATCGAGCTCTGACATGGTTCTTTGGCGGATTCAAGAATAGGAGATGGCGAATCATTTTTTCACTAACGTCTAGATCTTGTGCGCAGATTCACGAGTAGCTTCTTGACGTGAAGGACAATCTGAGTTGTGAGTTGTGATAATTACTAATAGGACTGACTTGTGCTATGTGACACGACGACGATAGTCACAACTTACCCGTACGTGTTCCCCTCGTGCTTGAAGATGAACGAATGATACGAAAATTAGTCAATAACATCGACAATCATACGAACACAGGTCTTTTGTTACCCAGCTTTGAGGTTGTAACGAAACGACCAACATATTGGTGACTCACGAGCACAAAGCCAAAATCGTCACATTAGCTTGATAGCAATCTATTTCAGCGCCACAATATTCAGACGAGCTGGCTTGTCCCTTGACCAAGGACTGCATTCTCATTAACATGCTATATAAACTTCGACAGCAAGACGCTTGGATTTCAGAACAAGGTGCAGCAGTATCAAAGCATTTACGGAAACCGGCTCCCAGATTGAACTTTTCATAGATTGTTCAGCTCCATCGCCTTGACTGCGACGTTATCATGGCTTACAACCCAGCGTTTTATAGAGTCCAACATGTTTGAGCTTGGTGTACTCCGAGGCAAGGAAAGTGATCTACCACTCTACACCACAGGTTTTGAAATGGCTTTGGTTATCAGCCTGATCAGCAGGATCTGCAGGCTAAACATCGAGCCCATTCCACTGGAGAGCGATGTAACGGCATCTGTTCTGTCCCATTCCCACGAGTTTCTGAAGTTGCAGGATGACACTCAATCTACTGGCACGTTAACAGCCGTGCCTCTTGGTGTCTGTGTTGGTCTCATGTCACAAGACTCTCCGATGTTGACCGGTCTGAAAAGTCTGATCCCCGCTCTGCTCGGGGGAAATACCTTTATCTGGAAGCCATCGTCTGCTACACCTTATTCGGCCCTGAAGCTGGCTGAAATAGGCTCCAAGGTTTTCCCCGAAGGCGTCTTTCAGGCCATTTGCGGAGACGCCAACATTGGGTCATCTCTCGCCAACGATGACCGGGTTTCCAAAATTAGCTTCACTATTCTTTAGAGAATGATGCGGCGCTCAATCTCGCCACCGCCAAAAGGACGAAGAATGTATCGGTGAACGCTGGTGTTGACAACAACGTGGCCATCATCTGCAAGGACGTTGAATATTGAATATGCCACCGAAAATGTAACGTACATCGGGTCATGTATTTCCCATTCTATCGACTGACACTTTGTTCAGATCGCATACTCTGCTTTCAGTATCCAGGGTCAGATCCATAGCAACATCACACGAGTCTTCGTGCACAATAGCCAGTTCGACCAGTTCACAGGAAGAAGCGCCAAATTCCAAGCGCATGACAGTTTGAGACCTTCTTTGGAAGTGTCAGAGTGGTTGACCCTTGAGGATTTGATCAAGATGGCAAAAGCACCAGGTCCGGTACAGAGCGCTTCAATTTGGAGCCATGACAATGCTGAGATTGACACTATAGCATTCAGGACCGGGGTAGTCTCGTTTGGTAAAAACGTCTGCCCCGACTGGAAAGTTGAAGGACCAACCGGATTTTACCAGGATAAGCAATCGGGGGCGCATACAATGGAGACGGTACTCCTGGGCTGGTGCAAGCCGCAGGTAACCATGACCGCACAACAGACTGACCATACTCACTCAACACACGCCAGCGATGCGAGTATGAGCTACATTTAAAGTAGAAATCAATACATCCTTCCGTAGCTCTCTACTGATCCTGTTGTGTTGCACCTCATGACAAATTCCGAATGTACTCCTCAAATCTGTCCGTTCTTGCAGCCGCTAGGGTGAGGGTGAACGAATCGTGAACGGTGTGCTTCGTGATTGAACTCGTGTTATCTGCCGGCTGGGCGGGAGGCGTGGGAGATAGTGCGTATGCGAACTTGGCGGACTCATTCTTGGGGTTGAGCGTCGTCTCATCACTGCTAGCTGGCCAGTTCGAGCACCCGCTGCACAGAGTCGTCAAAGTCCAATGTGTCGCATTGACCGTAGAGCCTCGGAGGACACGGTAGGTCGCTCCTGCGTAAGGCTCAGGAAGTACATGGTTACTGTTCGAATGATGTCAGCCACTTTGCATGCAGAACGGAGCTGATTTTGGTGATAAAGCGCGACGTGATCATTTGAGTTCAAGTCACTCCTTCAATGACTTGAAAGCTTAACATAGAGACTCACTCAGTCCATCGAGAAGACACAATCGTCGAGTCTCCGTTGGGCCAGGCCAGAGTGATGGGATTCTTGGTCATCTTGCCACCCCATGCAACGGCTGCCCAGCCCGCGGTTGCTGTTGGGGCGACGATCTGTACCAAAACGTCGAATGGTGCTTGCTCCACAGCTGGCAGAGCCATCCGGACGTATAAGTCGCCAGCCTTGGTTTCTTCGTAGCATACGCTGGTGACAGGATCACAGTACTGCGATGTCCTGGCAGTAGAGGCAAGCCCGAGGGCGCCGATGCACAATCTAGTGACGAATCCCATCATGCGACAAAAAGAAGACAATTGGGAAAAGTGAAGATTAGTAAGTGCCCGAAAGGTGGGAATGAAAGCAGTAGTCTGAATATAGCTGGTAAGTCGTTATTTGTTATGATGCGAATACAGGGCGCTGGGGAGCAGTGAGGAATTTAAAACGACATCATGCTTGATTGTACTGCGCAATGACATTACGGCCCATTCCATGTGAAGGCACCCCGAACCCTTTATCTTCGACTCATCTCCGTCTGCATCCCGCACAGTCTGGCGGCGGAGTATAGGTCAGCACCTTCTCAGCCGGTCCGTTTCACAGAGGGTGATGCAAGGTGTTACCATCGCGACAGTCTTATCAAAAGTTGCCTTGCAAGATCATTCCCGGCTATCGCGCTGTGCCGACGTATGCGACTCATGGAGAAAGCATGAGAAACTCAGATTCTCAATCTAAATTAATGGTCATCCCGAGCAGACCAGCGCTCAAGCTTATCCAAGAGCTTCTGATGCACAGCGCCATCGCCGGTCGCCTCTAATACCGACCAAAACACATCGTCCCCAATTCTGCGGAAAAGCGTGAGGAAGCCCGCCCAGACGAAGTCGGTATAGCTGATAGTCGAGCCCATGAAGAAAGGCCCGTCGAGATTCTCATTCAGGATGGCGGTGACGGCTTGGAGATGAGGTGCAGCGGCCTTGTAGGGCTTTCCGTCCCCGCCTTGCTCCTTCTCGTACTGATCTAGCGGCATGCCCGTGTAATTGGAGCGAGTCTCGTGCCAATACTCGTGGCTGCGCTCATTCAGGAGACGTCGTGGGACGTTCGGAATGGAAACGGGTGCTAAGGCGATGTGGGCACAGGCTATGTAGGCTTCTACTTTTTCGCGTAGCGGCGAGTCCAAGTGCAGGCTTGGAGAGGGACAGATTTTCTCGATGGCGTTTGCAATTTTCGACGAGTCCATTATATAGGTGCCATCGGGCATGATGACGGTAGGGATAGTACATATCTTGACATCTTCGGGTACGCTGGAGTGCATATGTCAGCCTGTCGTCGCCCCAGACCGAGAATGCTGAAATGACGTTAAGCTGCACTCACTGATCCTTGAGTCTCGGTCTAATATCAGGGTACTCCAGCTGTCTGATATGTCAATATGTCTTCTGGCGTTGGCGCTTCGCGAGGGGCAGAAACCATACGAACCCATTCTGTTTCATAGTCTAAACCTTTGTAGTTCAACACAAACCGCGCTGTATTCCTCAATCGTTACTACTAATCACGAGCTTGTTGTCGCAGGGACATACTTCTCCAGGCGCTTGAGTTCCACGCTTTGTTTTTAGGGCCATTGCTTCCCAGATCAAAGAAAGTGACTTTTGAAGTTGCCATGACGTAAACACGCTGAGATGGGTTTACAATACAGTGAGGTAAATGAGGCGAAGGCTTCAATGACTAAACAACACTCGATAATCGCGTATTAGAGACTGTTCTCCTCAAGATCTAGTTATAGAAGCTTAGAAGTAATTACTAGCGTTCGTTCTCCTGAGTGAGGGGTAACCGTGCTGACGTACCTTCGTCAGTCAGCACTTGCGCATGCGAGGTACAATACGGGCAAATTACCTACGCGGGATAATATGGGCCATTTGATCTGGTTTAGAGCCGCAGTTAATTATTTACTAATCAAAGCAGTGGCAGCGTGTCAAATATCGCGTCGCGACCCGGCGAGGTGTCCTGAAGGTCCTCTGTCCGAGCTCTATCCGCTACCTTTCCAATGTCAACATTTAACTATTTAGATGTTAGTTGAGGCAGTTAGCGCTTATAAGCCCCTGCGCAGCCACAGAACACAGTGTTAATCTCAAACCTCGTAAGAGTACTGGTATTTCCTTCTTTTTGGGAGCCATCTGATAATTTGGTCAGATCTGAGATAAGGTGTGAGATGTACGAGTATGCAAAGGATTGTCTCGCCGGTCTCGTCTATCTCTGCTTGTTCTGAAGAACGCCTTTTTCGACAGTCCTGCAGGTGGCAATCTCCTCCCTTCTACTATACTCGTAAGTCTCTGCGTCGGTAACACCAGGTGGCGGTCTCGCATGGCCAATGTGTGCTCTGCTGGACGCGCGGAACGGCGCGTAGGACGGGCTATCGAACTATCGTGCGGGACAACCTTGGCGGCGATACCAAATTACGGGGATGCATCGAATCTGGGTCCCTTAACCTGATAGAGAAGGTCTTCAGCACAGGCCCATCGCTATTAAATTACCCTGCTGTGTTCATTTTTTAGCCATCGATGTTAGCATTTTGTTCTGTTGTCGATATGTGAGCGGAACTAAGTTCGTGTAGCAGTTCTTAGTGATCAATTATGATTGTTACAAAGGCGAAGCCTCTCATCAATGTCCAGAAACTTGGTGTGTGCTTTACACGGCATGAAGGGTCGGCGGCGACTTTCGTGTTGCCAAGGGTTCCGTAAAACTATAGCCCCCAAAAGCCACGCTATTGATGGCCCATAGATCTCTTAGCTTCAGAAGCCAGTCTCGCCAGTACCCTATGGTCTAGCCAGCCAAGAGCCAGCCTTAATACATCTGCTAATCTATATTTAGTAGGTATGTTCAGGCCTACTCTGAATATATACTTGGGTATTTTGCGCAGTCGAGGTCTATGGGAAAATGATAAGTAAATGATGTTTAAGAAGAGCAGGATCAGCACTTGTGTGTGCAGTCTATGACCACTCTGGCTTGATTTTCTTGCCTCAGATTCACTCGGCCTACGACATGTGCATCGCCTAAATATATAGTTTGTATCAAAATCAAGATGCGTCTTCTCGACACTACTTCCTTTGAGTTGCGCAATGGCGCACAGCATAGTTTTCGCCAGGAGGGCTATGCAATCTTGTCGCACCGCTGGATAGGGCTGGAAATCACATTCGACGATCTGGAGAGCCATGTCGCTGAGCTCAGAACAGGCAGGAGGCCGCTTAGCTCACCTCAAGCGGACAAGATTCGTGGCGCGTGTGAGGTTGCGCGGAATCAGGGCATCAGGTGGATGTGGATCGACACCTGCTGCATCAACAAGAACAGCGCGACAGAGGAATCGGAGTCGATCAACTCTATGTTTAAATGGTACCGCGAAGCAATGCTCTGTATCACCTACTTGGCAGACGTGAGAAGAGATTTTAGTCTTCCCATCACTAGTACCGGGACCTTTAAGCGCATAGATAGTGACGAGCCATCGGAGTGGTTCTCTCGGGGATGGACTTTGCAAGAGCTTCTGGCCCCGTCGGAAATGCAGTTCTTCGATATGGGCTGGACATATATCGGCACCAAGAGAGAAATGGCAGATGCCCTCGCGCACATCACCGGTATCAAAGCGGAATATCTCACCGGAGCTGAGCACTTCAGGGAAGCAGTAAGTTCCAGATTTCTCTGTCCCCCACATTAGGCAAACCGATTATCTTTTGCCTCTGGAAGAAAACCTCCGCCTAAGACATGGTCGCGTACGACGAGCAGTAAAAGTGCAATTTCATTGATCCCAATGGTAACCGTTTCTACTGCAGTGTATCGCAGCTAAGATGAGCTGGATGGCCCACCGTACGACTACACGAGAAGAAGATATGGCGTACAGCATGGTTGGTATCTTTGGTGTCACCATGACGCCTCAATATGGAGAAG
The DNA here is from genome assembly GCA_022453515.1 of Astrocystis sublimbata. Lineage (NCBI taxonomy): Eukaryota > Fungi > Ascomycota > Sordariomycetes > Xylariales > Xylariaceae > Astrocystis > Astrocystis sublimbata. The sequence continues at coordinate 20,954 of JAJNNY010000103.1, read as the reverse complement.
GTCGCGGTGCCTTTGTGCGTCTTCAGGAGATCCTATTAACGACGCATCTATTCGACGAATCACTGTTTGCCTGGAAGATGCCAGATCCGAACGCAGGGGCAAGACTTGGTGTCAGAAGAGATTGGACACCCGGAGAATGGGGTCTGATAGCCTCTTCTCCCGAGTGGTTCGCCGGGTGTGGCGACATTGAAACAGTCACTGATCAGACCGTCGCGCGTTCCTTCGTGCAAACGCCGCAAGGTCTGCGCGCACCGATTCGCAGGAAGCTCTATAAAAGCAAGACGAAAGCAATTGATTATGCCTGTGGGTTTGTGTGGATTACCATCATCGGCCTTATCCCTGCGGGTATTGGGTTCATGTACGTCAAGCATCGCCTCAACAAACAGGCGAAAGAGCAATTCCCATTCGTGTTGAACTGCTACAGGCGGGATGCAGAAGGCCGACGAGCAAATATTGCGATTCACCTGCAGCCGACCAGCGTGGACGAGATACGTTACAGATACAAGATGGCACCTCCCCATGTTGTAGCCAAGCGGGTTCGATGCGATGAAATAGCTGTGCAACTGAAACCTGTAACGGATTATGGGGAAGGTATATTGTTGCAGCCGAGACCCGACTTCACAAGCTGAGAGGAGCCACCGTGACCAACTTGACATCTCCAGAGGACGTCGAGTCTCTCCAACATCATCGGTTCCCATCACCTTCTACCACAAAAAACCCTCGCTTCACATAAAGGAGAGGTAGGATGTGCTATTCCGCAAAGATATCGGTGTCGCCTTTGGACAGCGATATTATACGCGCTTCGGTTCTCCCGCGAGCTGACACTTTGACGTCCATGGACTTAGCTGTGATGGACATTGGCGAAACCTGGGACAAGTGACTGGCCGAGAAACAGCGCAATCCTGCCTCCCTCAACGCGCACATATATAGATATATCGTAGCCCAAGGGTCATATCCCGCGATTGGAGGCCTAGCTTCTATGTATGACGCAACAAGAGCAGAGGAAATATGCTGTTGTATGCTGCCCCTGGCCGCATGAGGTGCTGACTGTTGCCGGCTTCACTAAGAAGGAATATATCAATCTGGGCTTCCCGTATATGACCCTTTTTCTTACTACACCGAACTCGAGGTTGAGCAAGTTTGATTGATGAGATATATGAAATAAATGTCCGTCTATACATTCATGACGCCGTCCTTGCACCCGGCAATTGCAGTCCGTGTGACACTTCCAGCTCCACGCCACCATCAGTATTCCCGGCTATCTTCTCTCGATCGGCACCCAACACAGCCTCCTGATTCTCAGTGCTGAGATGATGCTCGCGTATAAATACATTGAAGAGCAACGATAAACCTGCGAATGCCACATACTGTATGCGAAAAGGCCTAGTCAGCACCGGTCTACTGCATCCAGTCAGAAGGCAGTTGGTAATCTTGCACATACCATGATCCACACATCCCTGAGAGAGCGGAAGTAAGCTTGGCGCACCACGCCCTGTTGCTGATCGGACAGTTCATTGATAGCGTCTACCTTGGCCGTAGCCTGATCGCCATTGAACTGTCGAGCCAATTCAGCACCAATTTGCGTCACGAGGGCCGGGTTAGCGGCGGTCATCTCGTTCTGGAAGATAACCCCGCCGACGACGATGGAAATGGCGATGGCGATAGAGCGCGCGAAGTTCATACTTGACACAACGGCTGCAGTGTCCCGGGCAGAGTTAATCGCCTGTACTGCGATAAGAGGCGGTTCGATGTTCATCCCTCCACCTACCCCGACCCTGAACACAAGGCATGTTAGCAACTGCCTGCTGGTAATTACGAGTTCAAGGAAGTGAAAGCTTACAAGATCTCGAAGATGAAGAGCCGAGCAAGACTCCTTTCAAACGGAAGATAGATAAATAGCCCAACCCCTAAAATACTCAGAAACTGCCCAATGTACATGACGCCAAGATACCTCCCCGTCTTCTGAATAAAGAAGCCGACAAAAGCCGCGGCGAGCGAGCTTGCCACAATCAGAGGTAGGATATAGACGCCCGACGTCAGCGCATTAGCGCCGAGCACAGCCTGCGAGTAGAGCGGCAGGTAGTACAACATGCCGATGAAGACGTAGAAGTTGAGGACGTACACGCCGTAGGCGGCAACCGCCGACTTGCTTGAGAAGAGGTGGAGCGGGATGATGGGCTCTTTGGCGAGCTTCCACTCGTTGACGATGAATAAGGCGCCGGCGACGACGCCGAAGACTAAGAGGCTGATGACGGGGGCGGAGGTCCAGGGGAAGACGACGTCGCCGAAGTCGAGGGCGAGTAGCACCATTAAGACAGAGCCGACGACGAGCGAGCCGCCTGCCCAATCGATCTTCTTGAGCCCGGCGATGATGGGCGTACCGGGATTAGCGACCTTTAGGAAAAAGAAGAGTATGATGAAGACAGTCCCTCCTATTGGCACTTACACGGGCGGAATCACCAATGTCAGCGCTGTGTGTTGAGTAGGGGGCGGCGCGATACTACTTATTCATTGAACTCACAATTAATCCAAAAACACCACCTCCAACTGGTATGATATCGAACCGTTAGATTTGGGAGTAGTGCCCTCAGACTCAGGGATTGAACTCACTCAGCCTTTTCCGTCAAAGCACCGCCCACCAGGGGCCCGATAGCGCTTCCTAGCGCGTGGGCCAGCGAGGTGAAACCCAGATAAAGACCGCGATCCCTCACGGAGAAAGTATCGCAGATTATGACATTGACCATCGTCCCCATGCCGGCAGACCTGCAAAGACGTGAGCAGGTGATTACTTCACGAGTTATGCCGTGTGCGTAATTATCACATCTAAAGCGAGAGGTGCAGAGACTAACCCTAATCCCTGAACCACACGGCCGGCAATCAAAGCATCTATACTAGGCGCCAAGGCACATAGTAAGCTGCCGCCCAGGAAGATGGCAATGGCGGCGAGGATGATGGGCTTGCGTCCCCAGATATCAGCGACGGTGCCCCAGAGAGGGGTGGTTGCTGTGCTGGCGAGGATGAAGGCACTGCCGATCCAGATGTAGCCGGCGACGGAGCCGAGGGAGGCGACGATGGTGGGGATGGCTGGTATCACGATGGTGATGTCGAGAGCGGAGAGTAGTGTTGAGAGGCATAGAGGCAGTATGATAAGAGCTGTCCTCATGGCGGAGAGCTTGTTATCATTGCCACTGTCGTCGCCAGACGACGCTGGTGGTGCTCTGTACCCGGCGCCGTTGTTAGAGTCTCGCTCAGATGGCGGGCTGGGCGTGATGATGGCGCTTTGAAGCGCAGTGATTGTTTCTGTCTCTGTCTCGGTCGCCATGGTTTTTCATGCCCCCTGTCAGGATAAATTCCACGGAGTATCTCTCCCAGGTAGAGTCATCTAACTCGACTACTTTACATCGATTGGGTATTTACTGTTCTCAGAATGCAAACTAGAGATAATTATAAGTAGAGGAGAAACTGCTCATGATCCAATCACTGTTGTTGGTCTTACACCAAGGAGCGAATTTGTAGGCCCTTTGTGACAAGGGACGCTAGCCCGCCGAGGGAGCCGGCGATGGCCGGCTTGTTAGCGGGCCGTGGGGTCTTCCCCAGAGCCTGCAGCTAACTGTGTTCATCCCGTGCAGGGAATGGCCGGTAATCCTCTTTCCCCGGATCAATGCAGGATAGGTAGGGTCATGATTGAGATTCCGCTGCAGATATATCATCAATTGCTTTTTTTTTTATGAAATCAGTGGACAAATCGTCATATATCTCGTAAATTTTCAATCTGAACAAGCGCTTTACAACAGAGCAACAAGATTTCATTCTTCTCATTCTTCAGGTACTACATCCAATTCCTCATAGTAGCGATAGACGCCATCATTCGAATACTTCTGCCGTCGCTCACTTGCGAGGTACTCCGCGATGCGCGGCCGCGCCTTGACCGCCTCATAATGGCGGAAGAGGCGGTCGTATTTGCCGGAATTCTTCGCCGCCGCAAGAGCTTTGGGAAAGAAGTATGTCGCACCATCGAGAGTCTGTGAATGCAAAGCATCGGATGTCAGTTACATGCGCACGCACAATCAATCAACAAGTAAGCGCGCAGTAGACCTACCTGGAACAAGACCAGATCAGCCCAAGTCAGCACGCCACCATACAACCACGGGCCGTCCCCGCTCGCCCCCCCGCTGAGGACTCGTTCGAAATAACCGAGATATTTGGGAAGGCGATTCTTGATCCAATCTTTCACGCGACGCAGACATTCCTCCTTCTGGTCCTCATAGTAGAGGTTAATAGCAATGGGATGGTGGCAATTATGCACTTCATTACTGAGTCCGTCCAGCGCAGTCAACGCCAGGGCATTGATCCTGAAGATATCCTCGCCTCCGTTCGCGGCCAGGCCGAGCTTAGGCCCGAGATACTGCAGGATGTTGGGCGTTTGCGAGATCACGAGGTCGCCGTGCTTGAGGATGGGGGGCGCGAGGGGAGGCGGGTTGAGCGCGTCGCCAGTGTTGGTATCGCTGATGTGAGCGGTAACAACGCCCATGCCGCCTTCGGTGAAGGCTGTGTCGGAGTAGGACACGCCGGCCTCGGCGAAGCAGAGACGGATGTGCTCGCCTCGGCCGGGGATCACGTACCAGTAGATGAGCTCGTAAGGAGCTTCTTGCTTAGAGGAAGACGTGGTCATGGTGGCTTGCAACCTGCCTGGGCAGAATTATCGCGCTTGTTGCTGTTTATTGCGATCTGGGGATGGCAGGCCGTCTCACGATACGTGATGATTTTAAATACTGTTGAGAAAGGAGAGGCGTGTGAGAAAAGATGACACTGATGTAAATTATGGTACTGGCACTCATACAAATCTTGTTGGACGCGCCGCTCTTTGTTTCCAACTCGCTTTTCCGCCCGAAGTCACCGCACCTAACACAGCACACCTACTACTAGTATGGATCCCCGTTGGTGGAGGTGGGTTTATGCATAGCGCATATGTGACTGAGACCAACAGTGAGCATCGAATGCTTTTTTCGGTTGTTGGTACCTAGCGGCATATTCGCGCGAAATTGGCGACGATCCAAGACCTTGATAAGATTAATCTAATGATGAAAAGCTAGGTTGAGCACTTGAAAAGCGATGACGATAATGAGAAGTGTTGATGAATCTAGACCGAGTATATCGTGATTCTCGCGCTCATCTATACATACACCCTATTGGCATCGACTTACCTGTCGTCTTGTTTCTATAGTGACAGACTGTCTTCCTCGAAGTTACTAGCGGCTTAGCTACTCCTGAGAACCAGGCGGGGGCGAAGGTGCTTTGTCTTGTCTAAGGTTGTCTCACCCCACCCTCCAACACAACCTGTTCTTCTCTTGAAGAGACCCAGCTAGCTGTACATGACTATAAACTATCTAGGGGCGAATCTACGCGACAGGCGACTAACAATGTCTTCTGGCAGATGGGAAACTCTAAGTTGAATTGCTGGTTAAGAAACGTTCTAATTATTTTGCTTGTAGAGACTTCAGATATATAACATGTTGTTTGTTTACACTTTCGAGTCTCCAAGCTTAGAAGCCTGCAGCAGCGACACATTCCTCGACTCTCCCTCCGTGCTCCGAGGGTCAGTGCCATCAGCCGAGCTGCTTTTCTCTTGCTTTTGGCTCTCTTCAGAATCTTTCTCCAAGTCTTGATTTCGACGTTCAGACTTAATTTGCGTCCATTTGGCCGCGCTGATGAAGAGGCTGCTTGCAAGAGTGACTGTTCCGGCCCAGATCTGGGCTCGGGTGAAGTCTCCGCGTCCAATCTGAAGCAGGAGACCAGCAAATGGCGGACCCGCGAGAGATGCGAAGGCGAGTACAGAGCACACCATTCCGAAACGCGTGCCCATTTTGCTAGGGTCGGTTGTTAGCGAAGCTAGTCCGCCGACGAATACTGTTCAGGGTCAAATATCAGCATATTGTGAATGAAACAATGCAAACAACGTTCCCCTTTTCCGAAGATAACCAAGCGAATGAGTAAAAACTGTATACTTACTTCCTTGCGTCGCCCCGGTGGCCAGTCCGTAGAATACAGACCATGCGTACAAACCACCAACATCGTGAACAGCTATCCAAGCGTACAACATGATCCCGAGAACAGCAGCCGAGACGACCAGCGTAGGCAGGGGACCAAAGTATCGATCAGCAGCAAATCCCAGCAGCGGCCGCACCGGGATCCCCACGGCGTTAATGACAACAAGGAGATTGACAGCCGCTTCGGGGGACAGGCCGATGACGGAGGTGGCGTAGGTGTTGATGTAGAAGAAGCAGAAATACAGCGCCCAGAAGATCAGGAAGACGCCGATTGTGAACAGCATGTACGCAGGCTCGAGAAAGGCGTGCCACTCCACCAAAGGCCCTGCTTTGCGCGGCGGCAGGCGCGGGCGCAGGAGCAGGTTGATGACCACGGCGAACAGCAGCGCGATATAGCCTTGGGCCTGGACGGCGCGGGGGAAGCCGACTCGCGGCTGCAGATGCTGTACCACGAGGGGGAAGAGGATGCTTCCGGTGCCGCTGCCCGAGGCGGCCATGCCGAGGGCCATGGCCTTGTTCTTCTTCCAGTACGAGCCGATGACGGACACGGCCGGCATGTACAGCATGCCCATGCCGAGACCGGTGCATACGCCCTGGGCGAGGAAGATCTGCCAGTACGTCGTCGCCAGGCTGGTGGTGAAGGTCCCGACTACGATGAGGATCGAGCCGAGCAGGGCCGTGTGCTGCGCGTAGCCGGCGTCGGCGGAGCGCCCGGAGAAGGTGCCGACGAAGAAGGTCAGGAATATCTGGAGGGAGCCGATCCAAGCTACCTGCCACTCGGGTAGCGAGAGGCTCGTCGTGTAGTAGAGCTGGTAGACGCCGAAGGAGGCCGAGTAGCCCCATGTGAGAGAATTGATCAGGTGGCCGGCGAGGATCTGGAGCCAGGCACGGGTGCCGCCATCGGGAGGCGGGCCTGGGTCGTCTTTGACTATTGGGTGAAATAACAGCCCTGATAGGCGGCTGAGGAACGCCATCGTGAGAACTCTATACTTCTGAACACGGAAAAACCTTCCCTCTTTTCTTGGATTGTTTATGGTGTTGGGAATTCCGTGCTGGGCGGGGAGATTTGACTGGAGCAGCCAAGAACTAGGTTTATGAAGTCAGACGCCGGTGGAAGATGTCTGCGGGGGAAATCAAGTACGAGCAGCCCATGAAGTACCTCTTGAATGGAAAAAACAGTATTTTGGATGACCCAAAGGGCGCATGCCAAACAATATCATTGTTACATTGGTACGCTGCCTTCGGTGACTCAAAGTTATGTCATCTAGACCAGGGCGCTGCGGGCGCTTGTATGCGGTTTTCTGTAGAATTAGACTTTGGCGGGAAACAGGGGTTATTGGGATAAACTACCTTGCATGGACGCTGCTGCTTCCGATGCTCGCTCACTTATTCGCGGCCGATGATAACCACATATGTTGGTTATGTCTCATCAGCCCTGATTGAGGTCTTTGTTGTTTGAGGAAGAAAATGAGAAGAGACGAGTGCATGAGATCTGCGATACATGTTACTTATCGAATAGGAAATGACATGTCTTTGTTCACGAAGGGCGCGATGCCGGGCGCGTATCGGACCCCTAGACGATAATTAGGGGGTCACAGTAAAGGCAAACAGGGGCTAAGATCGGCTATCTAAGGCACTGGAACCACAAGACCCGATCGGCCACTAAGCCCGGCCCCCGTACCTCCACTAGTAGATATCCGGGCCTCCCCTTATTGGAAAGCGAAGCTTTCCAATATGTTTACAGAGTGGGAAGGCGAAGCTTGAGAAATTCCATACTGGACCCCCGATAGAAATAGGCGGACCACATTATTATCGTTGTTGTTTGGAGGCGCTGCAGATATTCTCCACCTCGGTAGCCAGGGTGCCAGGGTGCCAGGTAGGATGAACAGAATAGACCATGCTACGTTCCCTTTAATCTGCATATCCATAAGAGGCACCGGCCTTCTTCAGTGCATCGGCATTCTCTTGATGTTCCTGCGCATCGTCGGCCGCATCGTTGTTACCAGGAAGTTCCGCGTTCTGTTGATGATCATAAGCTTTATCAGCAGCCTCCTTGGCGTGGTCCTCTTCTTCTCTCCGAACGACAGAAAGTGCCATGAGAACATTATGATCTCTTTCTTCCTTGTCCAATTCTTTTTTGGTCTTTTCCTTTTTTGCCATTGTGGGTGATGTTCTTTGATGATTATTCTTGAGGGAGAGTTGTTTATGTCTATGCATGATTTAAGCTTTAGGCAAGAGCCTTGATATAGTTGCAAGATTAACATACCAGCAATTAGTGATCTGATCAGTGCGGTGGATCTTGAGGATAGGCTTATCTGTATAACGACTGCTGGGACGAGTCCATGGTTGCCCAACCTTTTAAACTCGATTGAAGCGAACAATACCGCCCGTCCCCACAACAAGGAACTTATCGCATGTTGACAAGGCTAATGCAACAGGGTTGGCAGTCCTGCTGGCTGCCGGGCAGCTGTAGGCTAGGCTGAATAGGCTACAGCCGGGCTGGCTGACGGCTATACCGCTGGACAATAGTCCGGGATTTCTACTATGTATAGCTATAACTAAGCCCCTAGAATCCTTCCACCTATTCTATAGCTTTTATATGGTCCTTTATCTTTTTAGGGCTCCTTTCGAGAGCTTGTTTTTTTTTCTTTTTTTTTACGTAGATTTCTTTTCCACCTAGGGTAGCCCCTCCGGCGCTGCTTCACTAATTCTTTACGTTACAGTGTTGTCTGCCGACGAGGTCAAGGTCGGCTGCGCCGTGTATATCAAACACGAAGTTCCGAGCAAGGTTGATCTGATACTTAACTGAGGCAGTAGATTAGTCGGGCGCGGTATCAGTCGGGCGTCGTCTGATGTATTGCTGCGTTGGCAGGGCACGCCAACGTCCAATTAGGGAGTGTAGGCTTACATCCTCCGTTCGGGATCCTCCTTTGGTGTAGCCAATAGCTGGAATGAGGAATGGTGTGCTACGGCTCTCAGTCACGGTAAATTTTCATCTCGTCAGGCGTCTACAAATGACGTTGCGAAATTTCGAATGACTCTTAAAATTCTCTCCCCATCTTCCCAGAACGCGAAATGCGCTATCTCGGCGGCGGCCCCGTAGTCGCATTCGACAAGCCCGCGTTTCTTGAGCTCGGTGAAGAAGTAATTCCCCGCAAAAGATCCCGCGGAGGCGTAGAAGTGCGTCGCGAAAAGCCGCACCGCTTGGTTCGTTAGTGCGAAGATGCGGTCGAAGATCCCCCCGTCGTTGAACAGGACCGCTTCGCCTACGGGCCGGATCGCGTAGGCTTGGTGCATAAGCCGGTCGAGAAGCGCCGTTACCGCGTGGTAAGCTGACATACGATGCGGCGCTGCGCTGCCTGGTGCGCGATCTCGGCTACGGCGTGCGAGGCTGCCAGGTGGAAGATCTGGCCGTGGAACAGGTCATTTTAGTTGAGCATCGCTTTCGCTAGGAGCCAGTCGGTGGGACTGTCGAGGGGCGTGTAGGTGAGGTTGGCGCCGATGTTGGTTTTGATGGTGAGGGGGAGGAGTTGCGGGTTAGGGTTGCGGGGCTTGGGATTGAGACTGTGATTGGGACTGCTATTCATGATAGTGCTCGAGCCAGTCAAGAAGCACTACCCTACCCAGGCCACGACCGCATCGACCTCGACATGCTCGCCAGCGACGCGGTGCAATACAACATCAACTGCCCCGCGGCTCCGACGCGCAACGACCGCATTCTCGGGGACAACGTAAACCTCAACAAAACCCTTTTCGCCCAGCTCATCGCCGCATCCAAAGACGGGACAACCCTGTCCTTCGAAGACGCAGCAGAGCACCACCGCCGCCGCCGCAACAACGATTCAAAACCCCACAACCCTGCCTTCCGCTTCGGAAATAAAATGGCGATATGCTTGTTGGCGCGGTACGGCAATATGTTTGGGGTCCTGAGACGGGCGGGCAAGCATGGGCTGAATACGCTGTATGTGGAGGATGTCAAGCGCTTCTATCTCGAGGACGATTGGCCTGTCGGCGATGCGAGACGGGAGTTGCCGTACTTCTCGCCTGAGGCGAATAGTTACATTGATTGCATGGCGCGGCATATTGGGTATGAGATCCAGAGGCCGCATCCGCCTAGCGACGATGACGAGGGGGATGGATGTTGAGCCGGAGAAGGCTAGGTTGGAAGCGAGTGAGGGGTGCCCAGAGAGTAAAAATGGCCGACTGTCGTCGGATCTGTAGTAACGTGTGGGGGTATTGATGATACACGATTGGCTTACATCTCTGATCAATGCGCGCAGCAGCATTAAATTTTGCGATCGAGGTAGGTAGAGACAATATACACATACAAACAAAAACAACTCTTGGAGAGAGAATTGCGATTATTATAATTACAGCTTCGCCTTCGCAGCTCTAGGTTTCTTGGGGTTGGCCGCTTCCCACTTCGCACGCTTCTCATTCGTAATCTTGGCCTTCTCCGTGATGGCCGCATGGAGATCCGCGTGCACGCCGCCCGCTTCGATGAGGTTCGCCGGCTTTCCCTTGGAGTAGTCGAAGAAGACGACCCATCCGTTGGATTCCGCGACCGGGGCCTGCTGCCTCAAGGACCACACCGTCGTGGTGACGTGATAGCGATCCGGCTTGACCTCATCGAGTCTGTTTGCGACAATGATCTAAACCACCGCACTCTCAACATTAGCAGCCGTCCGTCACATCACATACATCACACACACATCACACACACCAGCACTCCCACCCACCCACCCTCCTTCATTCAATCCAATTCATTTCAATCGAGCTCAAAAATAAGTACTCACAGAATCAGGATAAGAAACCGGCCTCTTGATATCAAGAGTAGTACTCTTGACAATAACACCAATACCACGGACCTGCATGAGGTCCATGAACTTGTCTTTTTTGAGATGCGCCTCGAAGCTTTCGAAAAGCCGGAAGTTGCAGGCGGAGACGTAGTGCGGGAAGCCGGCGTTCATGATGTGGCCCCACGGGTCCTGGTCGTCGGCCCACACCACGCCGTGCTCCATCATCGTCGGCCCGTCGTAGCCCTGCGCGAGAGCCAGCTCCACGATGGCGGCGCGCAGCGGCTTGTACAGCTCGCCGCCGCCTGGGGCGTGGTAGGACGAGGCTTCGAGTTGCGTTTTGAAGGTCGCTGGGGCCATGTTTGATTATGGTATTGTTTTGTTTTGTTTTCTCACGAGAGGATATAATTTGAGGATTCATACGTGAGTGTTGTTGGGTGCAGTGCAGGTGGATGCGTGTGGTTGTCTGCGGTCTCAGTGTGATGGGATACCCGTGTGTGACTGTGACGGTGGTTGGCATATGTTGGAGCGCGATAGCGGAAACATCAGCCCAGCTCAGGTAAAATCAGCAGCAACAATCTGTTTGATAAATTTCCATTGCTTTATCTGTCTGAGTGTCTTACAGGCCAGTCAGCTTATAGCTGCTGAGGGCCGTTACGGCATGTGGCATGGCTGGTCCTAGGTCACCTGAGCAGACCTCAGGGGGTCCCCTGTCAGCCAGGCGGTTAGGACCCTATCCCCCTGTCCTTCAATCGACAAGACCCGGCAATCTGGGACCTGATTTGCTCAAGTGGGCTGGGCTGAGCTTGAGTGGGGTCTGTGTGGGTCAACATGCCGCTTCCCGAGGTTCTACATGGGGCTTCGATGGAGTCATAAGAGGGTCGTCCCCAGGGCCACGGATCTGCCATAGGTGGATATGGATATCTGCCGAGGCTTGATGGAGCTGTGGTGGGTCACTTACCTACTGTATCTTCACACCCCTACCCCTGACGCCCATGCTGATTATAGACGGCTCGCAACACCCTCCCATACATCACACTTACAAACATGAGGATTGTCGACGGCACAAGACATGTTGAAAAACAAGCAATATTACTATTATGAGTGACTGCAGCCTACCGCATTTCAAATTTTGCAGGCTCTGATTGCTTGCTTGCTCCCGAGGGGGGGAAGGTGTTAGTGGGGTGCCGAGGTTCCCTCCAAGTTCTAACAAACGACTTACACGTACCCGGCCGCTCCTTGTTGCCTTTCCTCCTGTGTTACAATGTTGATCTGTCTACCAGAAAGCGGCGCCGGTGCTTGCAGCCATACTGTTCAAGTTGGTAGGCATGTCCCTGCCTAGCTGGGCAAAGTAGGAAGCGACGTACTATGACCTTATTTTAAGTTGGGAGGTAGGTGCTAGGTATATACCAACAGTTGTGGGCTGATGTAGGGAGGTCGGCGATGCAACACTTGTTGTCCTCGCCAGAGCCAATTGCTCCCAGTCTTCCAACATCTTCAGTCACCTCACTACTTTTGGTCAACAGCAAATATATCTTAATATTGTAATTCATTATCTCAGACTATCACCTTGGCATCGTGTTGTGACTTGAAGGTGGCAAGCAAGCAACACCGAGGACGACATGGCGTCCCAAGAGCAGCAGCAGCAGCAGCCACCACATACTGCTCATCATCCAGGCCATGCCCAAACTCCCAACAACCAAACGAGTGGCTTGTCCGTTGAGACTGCTACGCGTTTCCCCAGACCCTCACTGGGAGACGACGAGCCCGACACCCCCGCCTTCCCCGGGTCGAAAATGAGACGAAACCAGCGGCAGCAGACCCGTCGACACCCTTTCCACCCGCACCTTTCCCAGCAGAGAAAAGCGATGCCATCACGGACTGGGGTGGCCCTGCCGACCCGGACAATCCCAAGAACTGGAGTCTCAGGTCAAGGATATACCATACCATGCTACCCGCATTGTACGGATTCTCGGTGTAAGTGAATAACAAGAGATGCTAATCACCAACCCCTGAGACGTTCTCTTTCAATCCATCAAATCGGACTCAAGTCAAACCACTAATACAGCCCCCAGCTCCCTCGGCACCTCCGTCTTCTCCGCCGGCGTCTTCGCCGTGCAGAAGCAATTCCACGTCAGCCTCACCGTCTCGCTCCTCGGTCTCTCCTTTTACGCCCTCGGCCTAGGCTTCGGGCCGATCATCGGAGCGCCGATATCCGAGACGCAGGGGCGCAAGGCCGTGTACCTCATCACACTCCCACTATTCCTGCTCTTCACAGCCGGCGCGGGTCTGGCACGGAACATGGGAAGCTTAATCGTGCTGCGGCTCGCCGGCCCTGGCCGTCGGCGCCGGCACCGTCGCCGACGTCTGGGACATGGAGCACGGAGGCGGCCTGGCCACGGTCCTCATAACTAGTACCTTCTTCCTCGGCCCCAGCCTCGGGCCCCTCATCGGCGGCTACACCATGCAGACCCGCCGCGACTGGCGCTGGCTCATGTGGGTGCTCCTGCTCATCGCGGGCCCCATCGGCCTCCTCGTCCTGCCGAGCCGCGAGACCAGCAAGAAGATCATCCTCGCGCGCCGCGCTAAGAAGAGAGGTTTGCCCGGCCCTCCTAAACCACCGCCCGCGACGGCCCTCAAGATGCTGCTCATGATTACCCTCGTAAGACCGCTGCGCATGCTGGTCGCGGAGCCCATCGTCGTCAGCTGGTCGCTGTACCACGCTTTTGTCTTCGGCGTGCTGTTTGCGTTTTTCGAGAGTTATCCGTATGTCTTTGGGAGTGTCTATCATTTCGGTCCGGGAGCGATTGGGCTGGCGTTCTTGGGCATCACGATCGGTACGGTTTTGGCGGTGCTCACGTTTGCCATCATCGACAAGACGGTGTATCAGAAGAGAAAAAGAGCTTACGCCCCGGCCAGGCCGCCGCCTGAGGAGAGGCTTTACATAAGTATGTTCGGCGCCTTTGGCGTGCCTGTTGCCCTGTTCTGGTTTGCGTGGACGGCGCGGCCCGGCGTACACTACCTCGTCCCGATAGCAGCGGGTGTCCCTTTTGGCTGGGGCATTGTCACTTTGTTCGTAAGTCTGCTTTACTTTGCTCGTAATAGACTAGAGCCACCCCTGATCATTCCATTATCCCATTTGCTAATTAACGTATACTCAGCTTGGCGGCGTCACCTTCATAATCGACACCTACGGCGCCATGTTTCCTCTGTTCACGGTCCAGATGTACAAAAAGCTCGGCATTCCCTGGGCCACGAGTCTCCTCGGCTTCATTGGCCTGGCCCTGCTGCCGATCCCGTTCGTGCTGTATAGATTCGGCCCTGCTCTGCGCGCCAAGAGTCGTATGATGGCGGCATGAAATGAAACGTATCCCTCCAATCTGACGACTGAGAATAAATCGAGTGTGGCGTGATTGGGAATGGCCCCATCGCATGCATCAAGGCTCTTGTGGAAGAGAATGGGATGCATAATTATATAGATGGTGGAGTGGAGTTGTCCGAATTATTAGTATTAGCAATTGGAAAATGATATGACATACTTTTTATGTTGCAGCATTCCACATATCTTACTGAGAGTCATTGAGTGACCAAGGATGCTCAAGTAGTGTCTGAAAAGATCTATTCCATCGTGAAATTCTAGGATGATAACTAACACTTCCATGACTTGGGGACATCTGCATCTGTTCTGTATAAAGAGCTGACCGTGAAGACGTCCACACATCATCACTCGTACATCACATTGGCCGACTTCCGGGCTTGAAGGCCCTTCCGCGAGACGACAGGTACATTCCTGACGGTAATGGCACCTGGGCCTAAAACTTGTCGAAAACCTCGCCCTCGCCGTCCTAGGGGCCGTGTTGCACGACGCCGCAGAGGCTGAGAAACCCATCAAGTCTCTGAGCGTCTGTATAGACAGCATCAATGGCTTGCCAGAGGACCTTGCGGCCGTGCTATCAGCGGCCGCATCTTTGCGCGAGATATGTCTGCCGCAAAACCCAGCCTGCGCCCAGCGCCCGGATCCTCGCCCTGGCCGCACACAACACCGAGGTGCTCGTGCACGCCACGGTAGTCTTTGCAGTCGGTCGCTCTGCGAAAGAGGTTGTGGCTTCCGGGCGGTGCCGGCGCTGGCGCCCGTGTTCCCCATGCAGCAGCTTCTGCTGCGCCAGACGCCCCTCTACGCCGGCACAACCTACGACTACATATACCTCACCGACGGGCTGCTCAAGCCCGACCACTTCACCGCCGGCTTCGTCCTCTGGCTCGCGACGCTGGAGGTGACGCGCCACGAAACCATTGATGAGACAGACGCATCCGTGGCCTTCTCCAGCGCTCCTGCGTCTCTGAGCAGCCCCATATGGGCATTGTCTGCCATGGGGGCGTGCAGCTGCCGACTACCGTCGAGCCTTTGGCGGCGATGAGCGCGGAGGCGGCTGTAGCGTTATTGGCGGATGGGCTGGGGGGTGCGGGGGATGTTGAGAGGTTGTATCGGGAGGCGGTGGAGGTGGATGCTGAGGGGAAGGGTAAGTACAATATGAAGTAGGATGGCTTGTAATTAGCTAGTAGAATTTGCCCTTGGTTGGTTTGGTGGCTGTTTAGTTGTCGCAAAATGTTAAAGTAATAGCGATGTAACTATAAGCAAGAGGTTGAGCTCTCGGTTAGTGTAAAAAGAGGAGAACATACAACACCAGTGATTCGCTGGCTGTTACCAACCCAGCTCCTAATCTGGCGGTTATAAGAATGGCCTAGTGGAACTAACATTGTTTATATACATGGTTTTCATACAATGAAACACGGTCCGTATTTTCTTCAAACAAATGGTTAACTGGACAATTAATATGGCGCAAAACGAAAACGGCTGTAAGTCAGCTCATATAACCAATGTGATCGCTTGGTATTGAACCCACCAGATCGTTCATGCCCGGGGAACTTGATTATCAACCCCACGCAGAAGTACCCGCATAGTTTCCTGGCCTTCTCTGTAACGACTGTGGTATGTGATGGAAAGAGTCGCTTTGAGGGTTTCAGGGCCCTCACGGCTGTGGCCGAACAAAATACAAGACTCCTTCTCGGCCCAGCGGTGCAGCTCCCACACATTTGTTTACTGAAAGCCTCGGCTATTTTGCCCTCTGTCGTAGCTGGATTTCCCCAGTGGGAATATCGACATATGTGCATCATCAGGATGACGTAGATCTGATAGCCCAGCCAGACGTACTGAAGATTGATCGGCATCAAAATAATAGACACGACGAGTTCGAATGGGAGTATGCAGAGGAAAAGCACGATGGATATCAGTTGCGCGATCTCCTTGAAACGATCACGCTTGGGGTGCCCGTAGTGCCGGAAAAACTGAAGGACCAGGGTTGAAGGTCCAGTCATTAACATGAAATTGCCGTCCGACTAAGGGCTATGTATCTCAAAGTTGAAACTAGGATCGTTTGACGACAAGGCCTCCGTAGCTCGAATGAGTTGTTCACGGTGGAGCGAAAGGGCTGTGCTCACTAGCCTAACAGATAGGGGGATGAGCCAAAGGAAAGCCCATGGAGAATGCTGGATTGCAAATATGACAGTCGCAGTGACGATGGCGCTGAGCTCGGACGTAATCACCCCAAGGAAAACTCCAATACCAGGAGTCCTAGTATCCTCAGAAACGAAAGGTATCATTGAGGCTCGGTCTGCCGGTGTCGCAGGAGTTAATGTAATATGACTGACAGTCACTCTTGCTCGGAGGGCTGAAGGATAAGCTTTCTCAACGTTATCGAATATTCCACGTCCGTCGTGACTGTGAATCGTGGGTATACAGATGCGGGCCAAGGCTCGGGCCCAGAGACAGTTTCTGAGGGGTTCCGTGTGCTTGGGGAAGTTCTCATCCTCGCTGTGCATTGTATACGTCCACCCCAATTCAGGGAAGAAAGCAGTACCTAGCATATGGCCCTGATGAGGTCCCTTGAGAATTCCGTGCTGGAATATCTTATCCATCACCGCCAGACCAATTTTATGAAGCGGGCCACTCATCGGCGCCAGCACAGCCATGGAGGGCGCGGATTTCAACTTGAAGTTCGAGTAGTAACGCTGTGGCCATAACAACCGCTCAAAAGCCGCAGGGGTCGCAACCTCAGCGCCGATATATCCAAGGACAGAACCGAGAGCCCCATACACATTGTTCCCCTGCGTGCCCGCTTGTTCGGTTGAAGAGACTGAACCTATCGGCGACGGTGCAAATTGCTCACTCGGATCTGCCATGATGTTTTGCGATAGGTAACTATCGAAGTAATGCAAAGGCGTATGCATGGCTAGGAGGGGGCATTTAACGGCAGGATCGATTGGGTCGCGAACAGTGACTCGTGCAAAAAGTGACGTGGGATTGAGATGCAAGATAAGCAGCTCTTTGCCTCGGGCGTTCAGGGGCGTCGAGAATGCTTGACGGAGGCTTTTGGAGACGAAGAAGATTGGACTGTCAGCAACGGCAGCAATACAACGCGTCGACGCCTATGGCCTACATCAGGGATCCTAACATACAATGAAACCGCTATCGCCACCAGATCGTTACCGTTGATGTTCGGTCAGCCAGGGTTTGGTGACGTCGAGTAGGAATTTGAGTGTGCACAACATATGTCGTGTGATATCACGATGTTTGCTCATTCGTGGTATGGTGGATACGGTCTACAAAGGTGAGGAGAAAGCGATCGAGCCAGTCGCTGGGTTGCATTCACCCGGCCGCATCCATCCCACCTACCTAGGTAGGTAGGTTGGTGCAGTGGAATGGTTGGAGGTACTCTTGAGCTAGTAATAGACCTGCGAAAGTGCTTCATTCCATGTCACCTCTTCACACGTGTGCCTGGTTTTTGGATATTAAGCCAATCGACAGCTTAACATTTTGGCAAGTCACAGAGCCTTCAAGTGAGTAGTGCTTTAGCTATGGTTACGCACAACAGCAGATGTTGAACTACGCGATACTTTAATCGCTTAACTGCGTTGTCAAGTGTGTTTGATTATTATTAATATAACAAAAACAAGCCAATATTCAAGGTGAGTCGCGATACCATATCTTTTTTTTTGGAACACAAGCGCTTCTTTCTCTGTTAGAATAGCATATTCCATGTTATGATGTCTTTCCACAACCTTTCGGCAAAAAGAGTGGCGATGGCGGTGACGTATCTGTACCCCAGCGGGTGCGGGGTGATATGCATGGTTTTGTAGCGATGGCGCTGTAGCCATGACGTTGGCGAGAGCGTAATGCAAAATAGTAAGACAGGTCCGCCTAACGTTGAATTGATTCCAATTCACCTGCTGGGCCTCGATGAGGAAACATCGGCATATAATAGGAACAGCGAATAGCTGAGTTTGGCCTTCAGCGGCATCGCCACCATGAAATCGCCATGGTGCTCGGACTCCTTGAGCTTCAACTATTTACGAGCTGGCTCATGGTCCACTCCAAGCTACTGTAGTCTTTTCTGTTCTATTTACCGAATCAAAATTGTTCTGTCGTAGGAATGGAAGTGACACAAAACTCAACGCCGGCCACTGCTTGGCCCGAGCCCTCACAGAAGGACGATACTGTCATGAATATAGTCACCATGCTATTCAGGTCAAGAGCCGCACCAGAACCTCACCGCGCACGAAAAAAAGTCGGAGATCCATTCAGTGAAGGAGATGTACTGTAGTTGCTCTGTTTGTTGATGTGTACCTTAACAGGCACTCTGAAACCCCGAGGAGAAATTTGTCAATGATAGAGCGATTTAGTTCGAGAGTGTAAAAATAGTGTCTACAGACCGATAATGAATGTATTGGGACTTTTGTTTTGAAACGGAAAAATAGCTCTAGGCCTTTCCAGGGATAGCCTAGAAATGTATTTGATTTGTAAAGTTATGCCGATAGGATATGTCGTCGGATTGTCTACGATGCTCATAAGCACACTTCTATAACACATATTCTCTTGTCTTCCTCATTTGCGCTTATCTATAAAGGTTTGGTACAGCCAATTAACTACCTAATTATGCCTTGAAGCTGTGTTGATATCGTGTCTAATATATTTCGAATTCTCTCTCTTCATAGTTCTTCATTGCTTCGCCCTCCATGATTCCATGCACATACGCATCTCCCACGAATTGGAAGCCACCGTTTTTGGGTCGGAGGACAAATGGAACTTCCCCACCAAATAAGATGCATACAAAATCTCCTGGTTTACAGACAGGACCGAGGCCAAGGTACCCATTCTCTGTGTGTAGAAGGGCGCGGTTGCGACATCTTTGGCGAACAAGATCTTCGTAATCGAACCAACTTCCACTCTCGCCTGCTTGTATTGCTCGACTAATACCAGCAGGAGCGCGTATTTTGCAGCATGGTAACTGTTTGAGGTATGCTGAAAAGTTCGCTCTAAATACATTCATATTTTCTGACGCCTTTCGCAAGTTATGCCCCAGTCCTGCCGTCAGTACATGAGACAATGCTTCCATAGGCGTTATGCCGGTGGGGTAAGTGGTTGGCTTCGTTCTCTGGCTCTCCCAAAGCTTGACAACCGGATGGTCTGATTGGCGGTGAGACCAAACTGCCCCCCCAAGTGGACTAACGCTTTTAACAGCGTCAAAAATAAACCCCTTGGCTTTCAGAATACCAGGGGTAGTTTGCAGAACCGTTGATATACCCTTATTGCCTGAAGCATTCCAGCGAACTTTTGTTAGGGAGTCATTGATTTCTTTGTACCGAACGTCACGATCCCATTGCGGAACCCAAGACGGGATACTGTGATCTTCACTGGAGTGTTGGCTATACGAGAGAACACGGAGATTCTGCATCTGGTGGATGCACCGTATAGCAACATCCTCGTATAGGGCCCTTTTCGTCAGTGAGTAGTCTGCTGTCCATGGATCTCGCATTTTCGTAAAGGAAGGCATCCCCATCAATGCATAAACCTTGTCGAGGGGTTCCGAGGCTTCGAATGATCGTCCCCAGTTAAGTAATGACGGTATACTCACTCGTTGGAGCCAAAAGCGCCGTCGCATAAAGTACGCATTGGTGTAATTGGATTCAGGGAGACTGTAATAACCGTAAAGAGTGGGATGGCGTACGATATAGGATGCTACAAGTACGACAACTTCCCATGAGACTTGAGAACCTCCGCAAAGCATCTGGACATGCCGGTTAGAATATACTTCCTGGATGACCCAGAGTCGGGTAAACCACCGCCGGGAGAAGAACCAGGCCACGGCCTTCCAATTCTCTGGATTATCGCCGCTTGGGCCTTCAAGTCTCTCTGTTGGTAATATATCCCATAGCTCATCTATAGAGCTCAAAGATAATTCGTCGACGCCTCTTTTGTCAGCCCTCTTCCTCAGGCACTCTTGTGTTATTCTGTTCATTGCCGCAATGGCATATTGGCCCTGAAGAGCCACATCCGGCCCTAGCCAGACCAGTACCTTCGATGCGCCCTCGTAGATCAATCTCATATTGCTCACTTGTTGTCCACGCTCTTCAGTATCCATCTGGTTGATGCAAACAGCGTCTACCCATAACAGCCTAGAGGAGGTCTTGGATCGCATCGCTACCAGACCATCCCTCAGATTAAGCGATACCATGTGCCTAGAACCGTCGCAAAGCGAAGAGTATGTGTCCCTGGAATCACCCCATGCGTATGAAGTTGCCTCGAATGTAGGAGGGTGCGTCCAATCTGCGATGTGTAGCTGGTAAGAGATTGGCTCATTTTCATCGCCAGGTAGGAGTTCCATCACGCGGAATTTTGTGAGTGACGGCAGGCGCTCATATTGATATAGTGGAAGTTCGTCTAGCCTTCTACTTCGAGTCGCTATTGGCATAGCCATCTTGCGCAAGCATGTATGTTCGGTTCGATCAGGGCTCGTAGATGTGGAGAATCGTGTATCGTGGACTAGCTATGGTCCACATTAGATGAAGACTGGCTTGTCAAAGAAGGATACATACGTTGTAAGCAACACTAGACTGTAGACTGAACCCGGCAGCCTCCAAGGTTACCTTGTTAACAGTATCCCTTTAGGTGTCATTTCGGCTCCGTGACGATAAAAAGTGGGCAGTGACTTCTTATAGAAAGTTAAGGATGATATACTGACTAGAATTCATCCAGTTAGAGTAGAGAACACTG
>JAJNNY010000102.1:0-80563 GCA_022453515.1 Astrocystis sublimbata | reverse complement strand
TACTTAGCGATCCTTTATTATAAGCTTAGCCCTTATCCTTAGGAACATAAACCCATTAAGACCCCTACTTTACCCTATACTTAGTGTTATAAATAAAGCAGTTGTTATATAATAGTTTAAAATTAATTATATTAATTAAAAAAAAAAAAACCTATTAATAGTTTAATTAAATATTAATTAATTAATTATAAAACAGGTTTTTTTTTAAATACTATTATAAGTTTTAAATTAAGCTTATTTTAATATTATTTATTAACTTTTTAGTTCTTTTATAAATAAAGCTTATTTAGTATAAGCTAAATAAATTATAATTAGAAAAATTAAAGTTTAAAAAAAGTAAAGTATGCTTAGGTTACTCTCTAGCCTATAGGCCCCTAAAAAATAGCTTATATAGCCTTGGGCCTACTAAAATAATACTCTAATGCTTGGCGGTAGTTGCCACCCATTAGTACCTGCTAAGTAGTATGTACCCAGTACCTACAGTACCTCCTAGGTACCAGGAGGTACCTAGTAGCTACCACTTACTGCAGGCCACGCAGCTGGACCTACCTCCTCCGAGTCGAGTCTCCTACCTCCTCCCGGGCCGTGTAGGTATGTAAGGGTACCTAAGGTATGTAGGTACCCAGGCAATCTCAGGTTAATTCATCTCTCCCTAGTACTATTTTGTCTCTACGTTAAGTACCTATGCAGTCACAACCGTGAGGATCTGATATGATGCGGATAGTATTTATGATATTTGTTGACTCTCCAACATTTTGATCCTCGAATCTGTAAAATATAACTACCTAGGTACCTAGATATTGGACACTTGAAGGTTGGCGCACTCACTCCCTCCTTCCTCTGTTGCTGCTGTATTGGAGGGGCCACTTTTTCCCACTTCATCACATCATATGCGGCGACCGCACCTCTCTCACCTCTCTCGCCTCTCTCTATCCTACTACGCTAGCAACTTGATCTGAATTCGGCCTCCTAGATCTTGCGGATCCCAACCCCCGAACATCCATCGCTCGATTGTAAGGCTTGGAAATAGAATACCACACTTGAGACTTGAGTTGGGTGTCCACTAGGGGATCTCATCAACATCAAGTAAGTGCAGGTGGTGACCTACCTACCTCGGCTAGCTGGTGAAGCCCGAGTTGCCCATTTCGCAGCCGATGCGCATCTTCTCAAGCCTCGCTGCATCGCCGCCTGTCACTTGGCGGGTAACCTGCACCACTTTTGCTTCCCCTCGCCTCTTCCGCCCTGCACATTCTTCTCGCTCTCTGATAACAGAACGACGCTCAGCTGTCCGCTTCCAAAGCACCATCGCACTCGAGATGGGCAAAGTCGACACCACCGCCAGGCTCACCGAGCTTCGCAAGTTGATGAGAGACCGCAAGCTTGACGTATACAGTAGGCTGGCCAAGATACCCATGCAACCCCCCGACAGCCCAGTCTACCGCAGCTAACCTTCTTGCTTCCCAAGTCGTCCCTTCTGAAGACAGCCACTCTTCTGAATATATCGCCCCATGCGATGCCCGTCGTGCTTTCATCTCTGGCTTTACCGGCTCTGCTGGCTGTGCTGTTATCACCCATGACAAGGCTGCTCTAGCCACCGATGGCCGCTATTTCAACCAAGCTGCCCAGCAACTTGATGAAAACTGGTTGCTGCTGAAGCAAGGCATTCAGGACGTGCCCACTTGGCAGGAGTGGTCTGCCGAGCAAGCTGAGGGGGGCCGAGCTGTTGCTGTCGATCCAACCCTTCTGACGAGTGGCATTGCCCATAAACTGTCAGAGAAAATCCAGAAAAGTGGTGGAAAGCCACTTAACGCTGTCTCCGAGAATCTAGTCGACCTTGTCTGGGGCTCGGAGAAACCGGCGAGACCAAATGAGCCAGCTGTCGTCCTCGATGGGAAGTTTGCTGGAAAAGATGTAAAGGCAAAATTGGAAGAACTACGCAAAGAGCTTGAGAAGAAGAAGTCTCCAGGCTTCGTCGTCTCCATGCTGGATGAGATCGCCTGGCTCTTCAACCTGCGAGGAAACGATATACCTTACAACCCGGTTTTCTTCTCCTACGCAATCATCACCTCAGATGAAGCTACGCTATACATCGACTCTTCGAAGCTGAACGCGAAATCTCAAGCTTTTCTTAAGGAGAACAATGTGGCCGTCAAGCCATACCAAGATATCTTCTCCGATGCCACCGCACTTGGCAAGGCAGCTGTTGCCAACAAGACCGAGAGCAGCGACACCAAGAAGTTTTTAATATCAAACAAGGCATCATGGGCCCTTAAGCGCGCACTGGGAGGAGATGACTTTGTCGACGAGGTCAGAAGTCCCATCGCCGATACCAAGGCCGTCAAGAACGAAATCGAACTCGAGGGCATGCGAGCTTGCCATATCAGAGACGGCGCAGCTTTGATAGAGTACTTTGCTTGGCTCGATGACCAACTGGTGGCTAAGAAGGCAAAAATTGACGAAGTCGAAGGGGCTGACAAGTTGGAAGTCCTGCGTGCCAAGCAAAAGGACTTTGTGGGACTCTCATTTGACACAATTTCATCCACTGGCGCAAAGTAAGCAAACACACAACCCAATCGTTCGGGGACACGTTGCTGATCAATGAGAACAGTGCTGCTGTAATTCACTACAAACCAGAAAAAGGCACTTGCGCAACAATTGACCCTGCTGCCATCTACCTGTGCGACTCCGGAGCGCAATATCTCGATGGAACCACGGACACGACCCGGACATTGCACTTTGGAACGCCTACGGAACGGGAAATCGAGGCATACACTCTTGTGCTGAAGGGCAACATTGCTCTAGACACAGTTGTCTTCCCGAAAGGCACAACAGGCTATGCTGTAGATTGCATGGCCCGACAATTCTTATGGGTACGTCATTATACTTGCCTACCTTAGTGAGACATGTGATAGCTGACGTTCACTTCCAGAAAGAGGGCCTGGACTACCGACACGGCACAGGTCATGGCGTCGGTTCATACTTGAACGTCCATGAAGGGCCTATAGGCATTGGTACCCGAGTCCAGTTCTCCGAGGTGGCCTTGTCCCCGGGTAACGTCATCTCCAACGAGCCCGGCTTCTACGAAGATGGCTCTTTCGGAATCCGAATAGAGAATATCATCATGTGCCAGGAAGTGCAGACGAAGCATAAATTCGGCGACAAGCCCTACCTAGGCTTCGAGCACGTCACCATGGTACCGTACTGCCGCAAGCTCATCGATCCCGACCTCCTGTCGGCCGCCGAGAAAGAGTGGCTCAATGCATACAACAAGGATATACTCGCCAAAACAAGTGGATATTTTGAGGGAGACGAGTTGACTTTGACATGGCTGAAAAAGGAGACAGAACCATTTAGGTAATACTCCATGGCACATTGGCATATGTACATGTTGGGCAAACAGACAGGCCGGCAAGCTTGGGTGGATGTACATCTCTGCTTGTACCGCATCCAACTGGCAGGACTTAGAACCGCATAAATGCCGAAAGAGCAAAGAACAACCCAAATGAAATCTTGAACAAGGGGTCTTTCTCTAGGGCCGCTATCACACGTGAATTGCCTATCCGTTGCTTTAGGCGCAGTTGGTCTACGATGTTCAGCCCGTATCTCGCCGCGATCTGTGCATTGTTTGTCAGCACTGAAGTAAACATGCTCATTCCGCACGTGTACGACACAAAATTTTGTGATCTGAATATGCCGTAAAGGGTAATACGAGGAAAGAGGCGGAAGGGAGAAAAAGAAAACTGACCTGCACAACAACCACCGAAGCCCCCAGAAGCAGCACGAGCGTCTTGGAGAAGACGCTGACGAGGAGGCCGGCTAGGAACCCCGTCACGCTGCCGCCGGAGAGCTGCTTCATGAGCTCTGGGTTCAGGTGCCCGCCCGCGGTTTCGTTTGGTTTTCCCCCTCCCAGGGCGGAGGTGGTGGCGAAGCCGGACCGGGGGGTGGAAAGCGCGTCGAAGCGTACGCGCGGGGCTGAGAACCGCACCGCTACGCCCGTCCCCACTGTGAGGCCGAGGCAGCTCCCGGCCAGCACTTGACGCCGCTGGCGCGTGAGAAGGCGGGTTGCTTGCGATAGACGGGCGGATGACATGCTGTCTGCGGCCGGTCTGTTCTGGCCTTTCCCTTTTTTCCCCTTCTCCCTCTTGCTCAATTTGCGTTTGTGCCGCTTGGTCGGTAAGATACTCGGCCTAGATCGGGGTCAATGGGATGAGATGTCTGTCCTAGGCTTGGTGAGAGCTGTGTTGTTACGCCGTTTGCAGAGACAGACGGATGTTCGCGCCTTGATTAGTGAGACGGTTACGACAAAGTGACCAATCGAGTATAGTATTGAAATTCAGGTGAGATGGGTGAGAGACGCGCAAGGCCGATGACGGCTGCAGATTACCCATGGACTAGAATCCGTAGGTGACGTCACGGATGATGATCAGGATGAGTGGACATTGATTGCTATTCTAAACTTTTTTGACCGCCGATTCTCTCCAGAACTCGTTTTATTCCCTTTGCCTCCAATGCCCATGCTCATGGGAAATCCATTCAAATTCGAGATCAAAAACCCGTCAGGTCAGATTAAACTTTGTATCATGTGCACACAAGGGCCCTTCCTTTCCAGCTTAGGCCTGGCACCTTTCCTACAGGTAAACACACGTTCTGCACAGCCTCTCCCAAGCCCTCATTCCTTATCATCGCCAAGAAGGATGCAAGTCCCCAAACGCCTGTCGCTTCCATTTAGCCCATCCCAGATCATTGAATGCCGCAATTACTCCATGCAAAATTGAATTATATAGACACGCCCCCCATCTAGAGAGACCTACGCGTCCTATAGCAAGAAACAGTAAAGCACCCGCTTTGACCCCTACGTCTTGTCCGTTGAAGCAGAGCGCCGCTGATGGTCGACACAGCTGGCGAAGCGGTCAGCTTAGCCGATACCACCCCAGACGCCGCGTATCCGCCGGGCAAGTTGTATATCTTTTTGCATAATGGTGACGCGCTTGGCGTGTATGGCGCATAGGTTCGTGTCCTCGAACAAGTGCACGAGGAATGCCTCGGCGGCCTCCTGCAGCGCTAATATGGCTTGCGATTGCCAGCGCATGCCCTCGTCTCTTGGACGTAGACTAAGGGCTATTTCGCGAACCTGTGCTCCAATTGTCAGCAAGACGTGCTTGGAAATTCGATTTGCGACAAAGTCTAAGACGCTCCGCCAGGGCATTGGACTCACCACTCTAGAAAAAGGCGCCTTCCGCATCAGCAAGTCAGTGCTATTCTGCAGTTTTCGGATCTCTCGCAGCGCGACGGTGCCGGGTCTGTATCTTCTCCGTCGTGGTGGGTATGGTAAAGGGTCGCCAGCTGATGTGAACACGAGTCAGTCCGAGGTTCTGGCAAAGCATGAGCATCTTGGGCAGGAGAAAGACATACGCAGGACTGCTGGTGCACTGCCACTAGAGCGCCTGGCTGCGGCGGCACTGCCAGTACTGGCACGGCCACCGGCTCGGCCGCCTCCTCCTCTTCCACGGCCGCGCCCGGTCATGGCTCGATGGCGCCGGACAAAGCAAAGTGCTGGTGATTGCCGAAGGGCAGTTTTTGGATCGCACGACTACTGGACTGGAAAGAGGCCAATTCGGCAAAGACGACGAGTTTTGATGCAGCTTATTATGTATAGAGTCGCGGTTTGGAAGGCTGCGCTGAAGTATTGCAGTAGGCAAAAGCTCGAGGTAATGATCCCCGGCGTAGAACTGGACAACTAGATACGATTCGATTGCTGATAGGTGCTTGCGCAGGTGAGTCGGTCGGTTGCTGGGGGGTTGTTGGTTGACGAAAGAGGAGGGAGGGTGCTGGATTCGATCAACGACTCGCTTGGCTTTCGCTTTGTCTGTTTGTAGCAATAAATGGGCAGACAATAGCATCGCATTCCAATTGAATTGGGACGAAAGACAAGACCAGGGCGGAATTCAAAAGGTTGAAAAGAAAAGTCAGAAGGGATTGTCTGGTACCGGTGCCCATGTAGACTTACATAGTAAAAGACACAGCCGGAAAATGCAAGTGGCTGGTAGAGACCTCGATTGCGACCAGAGATGGCAGGAACCTTACGCGCTACAAAACCCCGCGACGCGCCCGGCCCCAGCCGAGCCAGCTCGCCCAGCCACTTCAATTAGAACCCCTGTCTGTCTTCTCAAGTTGGCTGGCTAGGGGCCGCTAGAAAATCCGCTAGCGGCCAATTACAACAGCTCCTCTCAGCACCCCTGTGGAATGACAAGGCCCCCCCGAGCCCGTTTAAGATTGCCTACATACGTCCTACATACATGTACCTAGGTAGGTACTTAAGTATCAAACATCGAAGTGATGGTCGCGAGGGTCAGTCTAAATGTCCTATTTCTCGGGAGGAACAGTCCCTTTCAAACTATGAATGATTTCCTTCCAATGAGTCGCATCGTATCGCCACCCAATAATTAGCCATTCAGTTCCAAGATTACCCTAGTAGGGTAGCTTCTCAAACATAAAGTAGCTTACCATGTGTGTAGCATGGCCCCATGGGTGTTGGGTTGTTCTAATTCATACAGAAATACTTTTAGTATTTAGGTACTTACCAAGGTATTTGCCATTATGTAGGTAGGCTGTGGCCACGAGTGGTAAATGTAGTTCCTAACTGCTGACAGCCAAAATTGATACATCTAGCCATGGTGTTGGGATGTCTACCAATATAGCGTGCATGGATATATTGAAGACAGTCTAAATAAATCATGATGCTATTAGGTAGTATCACACCTGACACAACTATTTATCATCGTATTCGACGCTCTTTATGTTTACACCAGTCTAAACGTTGTATGTGATAAAGACTCCCGAGCCAGAACCCACCTATCATGTCATTCCGGTTGATACGCCACATTATCTGAATTCATTTCCGTCCTTCGAGCAACGTCTTCATCATGAAGCTTTCCCAGCTTAATATTAAATCTATACCAGAAGCAGCCACTCCTCTCGTCGTTGGCATGTATCGAGCGATTATGGTACAGAGTGTCGCTAGGATGTGTTGGACTGTCCTGTGCCTCATAGAAAGCCTATCCGACCATGCCGTCCCGATGTGAGTTCTAACACCGGCTTATGCGATAGTATTCAGTCCCCTGCGAAACGCGACCTCATTATGAGTTGGCGGCATCGCGGTTGCTCTGGGAGCTAGCACTCATGGTTGCCTGCGAGGTTGGCAGAGAGTTCTTGGACAGCTCAGATTGGCGAACCTTGGCCCAGGTAAACACTATACCACTGATGAAGCCGATGATGATGGCCGAGACGCTTCCGACGGTGACAGGTGCCGAGAAAAAGATGAGACCAGCAACGGCAATAGGGAGCTTGTTCAGGGCGCCGACCATGGAATATGTGGTAGAGGACGTGACGCGGATGCACCAGGCCGAGCAGTAGGAGATGAGGATGGCGCCGAGGCCGGAGTAGATCATGCCGGTGAAGAGGGAGTTGCGCGTTTCTCTCGGGAAGTTCCTCGCCAGGTTGTCACTTGACCAATCCTCGGCAATCAGGGAGCAGACGACGAGCACGGGGATGGTAAGGAAGTTGTTGTAGAACATGGCTGTTCGCAACGTTAGAAGGCCACCCTCTCGCTATATTTGGTTTCCACTCACAGTCCCAATCCTTGAAGTTCATGCTTTTGATGACCTTGCGCATGCCCAGAACGTAAGAAGCAGTGCAAAAGACGTTCAAGCCCATCCAAGCATACCCGGCGTTCAGTGTTGCGAGGGCCTCGGCGGCGGCGGCAGTCTGACCAGCGTGGCGTGTGTCGGCCCAGGCAGCAATCATAGAGCTGAGAACCATCAGGCCGAAGGAGAGGAGCGCCAGAGGGGTAACACTGCCCCCGAACCACAGAACCTCGCCATAGGCAATGACAATGGTGGTCAGGTTCTTGAAGATGGTGTATACCGGAACCGAGAGAAACTGCAGGGACTTCGTACTGGTGTAGATCATGCCGACGAGGAGGAGCGAGACGGGAAACCCTGTCCAGTTGTTAGAGAGACTCCAATGTGAAGTGAAGTTATCAGGCTTGGCACATACATCGCCGCCCCTTGTTTGCGTCGAATGGGGCCAGGTTGGTGATGACACCGATTTGCTTCAGGATCTGGATCGTGACGATGCATACTGTCGACTGTTGGCGAGCCAATGAGTAACGCTTTCCCACACATCTAGACAAATGAACGTAGGGAATGGTCTTGTTTTACCTGGATGGCGAGATAGAAGAAATTGAGATTCCAATCCGGGCCGGACACGACGTATTTGTTCACAATGGTCATGGAAATGGAGGCGAAGCAGTAGGCGATAATGGAAGCCTGCGGATTATTCTCAACCTGGGCGAAGCGTGAGGCGAAAGTGGTGTGCTGTGCGATCCGACCTGGCCGCGTGGGAATGATGAAAGGCTCTTTCTCCCCGCCAAACGGACTGCGACCCGTGTCGGGCATGCGAACTGTGTAATCCTCATTCTTTTTGTCTGCCATGGCTGCAAGTAGCGTCGATCGTGGAGGCGTGATGGCCGGCTTTCGACGGTCTAAATCGTCGTCCAATACAGAGGTAGAGAGCGGAGTGGCGGCGGGAGGTTGAAGGGGACGAGACTGGGGGCGACGGAGAGGACGGGGAGGACGGGGAGGACGGGCGACGAGCGGCCGGGTCGCTTGGGGAAGGGGGGGTTATGTCAATGCAGGAGGCCTTGTCAGCCGACAGCAGCAAGAGAGCGAGCGGGCAGGAGAGGCAGAAGGAGCGATCGGCCCAAATCTCTAAGACAGCTTGTTTCGGAGCCGGATGTCGTCGCACAAGACCTGAGGTTGGAGGAAGGGCCAGGCAAATAAATAATTTGAGTGGAGTAGGTAGGTGTTGTCGATGTTCAGACCCGGGAGCCCTTGTGAAAACGCGTGTCAAGATTAATCGAGATACCTTAAACTACCTAATTTGCACCGTACCTATTGGATGAGAGCGGCGCTCCCTGTACCCATAGCTACTCCCAGGTAGGTACGTACCTACCGAGCCTACCTCCTAGGTAAGGTCTCGCGGGGAGGCCCAACGGGCCATGGGGCCAGAGCCTAACAGGATATCGAATTGGCGGATTGACCCCTGTAATGCCTGCCTGAACGAGGTTTAGCGACTTCCAAGGTTGGAAGGGGCCGTGACGGTCAACACGAGCCGAGTAGGTCGAGGGGGCCCGCCAGGACAAGCCTCGCCAAGAAACCCATACCACCTATTCGTAAATCAGGTCGTGTTTATTTTCTTAAAAGTAAATAGGAAATACTGAAAATATTCTAAACACTTAATGAATATTTAAAAGGTATGGTTTCACTTTTAATTGTTAGATAATTAATCATTATTTCTTGTTTAAACATTATAAGGGGCTAAGTAATGCTTAGTTTTTTACAAGATTAGACAGGGTTTAGTATAACACAGTGTATACTGTGTACTCAACCTCCCCCATGCGTACCTAAGAACCTTGGAAGATCTGCTAGGTAGGTACATAAGTATATTGAATACGGTGTATATTCAACCTAGAAGGTTGGATTTTAGAACCTCTCTTCGTAGCATGTATATACCTAGGTACCTAGAAGGTTTAAACAATGGTATGGTGCGTCTAGGTGATTTTCTTAGTGCCATCTTGTAAAAATCCAGGAGGCATGGTTGAAGCTCTATCCGACTCGATGGTAAACTGCCGACCTAAGATCTAGAAGTATTTCACCCTCTAATGTTGATGCGTGACAGACAACCTCATGAGTCAATGTTTCAGACAAGAAACTGGGGAAGATATGGCGAAATATCTGGCTCCAGCTGAATCCGTAAAAACAGCATTTATATCATCAGGCAAGGGTAGTCGATCTTCGTTCTCAAGTCCTTTACCGAAGACTAGTAGATTTGAAAGCGAATAGCAAGGTGCTCGTTTTGATCCATGTTGGTAAGCCTCATTGAATCTCGATGCTATAATTACACCATAAGCGGAAAATCGGTACGGAAACGAAGGCTGCTCCAATGCATTCGAGCAGCTACTCATAGATTGGCATTCCACATATGGGAGAAGGTGATTGCAGCGCAAGCAAGGCACAAACGGCATAATTGCTTGTCATCATCTCCAACCTCGAGCTAGCAAAACCAGTCTCGTAAAAAGCCCATCTAGAATGAGATTTAACAGATGAGAACGATGACCTCCGCGAAGTCCCCTGATGGAATCAAGAAGAAATGTCAAGTTGCATGATCCTGCACTTCCACATCCATTATATCCTCGACGTCCTCGTCGCGCTCGGCGCTTTTCCCCCCCGTAGATGGGCCACCCTCCGACGTGTCGGGAGCGGCGGGATAATTCAAGTGTTTCCAATCCTCGAGCTCCTCCGTGACAGACCGTAGCCGATCACGTATGCTCTCGATGGCATAGCTTCCCAACACCAGCCGAAGCGGCGGATACGAACAATGCGCCAGCTGCCAGACCAGCTCGGCGCACTTGACGGCGCTCGTGGGCTGGCGATCGCCGAGCCACTGCACCATTCTCTTCGCATGCAGGGCCGGCGACGTGGCGTGCGCGTACACCTCACTGGCCGGCTTGATCAAGAAATGACCCCATGTCGGCAGGGGGTTCGTCACCGAGTCCGGCTCGTCGCGCCGCACGAGGCCCGGCTCGACGAGCGTGGCCTTGACGTTGAAAGAGTCGATCTCATACGACATGGCCTCTATGAGACCCTCGACGGCATACTTGGTGGCGCAGTACGGCCCCAGCCCCGGGACGCCGAGGGCGCCGCTCGTGGAGCTGAAGATGAGGTAGCGGCCCGCTCCCTGAGAACGAAAGTACGGCAACGACGCCTGGATGATGTGCAATGTGCCCATGAAGTTGGTCTCGAACTGGTTCCGGATCTCGTGCTCATCCTGGTCCTCGCACGCCCCGATCACGCCGTAGCCGCTGCAGTTCGCAATCACATCGATGCGGCCGAAGCGCTCGAGAGTCTTGTCAATGACGTTGGCTACGCTCTGGCGAGCGCGCACGTCGCACAGCATGCCTAGACAGTTCTCGGTTCCCCTCTCCATCGCCTCGGGGCTCGTCTCAAAGGTGCGTCCCACGTCAGTGACGAGGTCGTTGCGGGCCAGTGCACATTTCACGAGCGACCGGCCCATGTGTCCCGTGCCGCCAAAGACCTAGCCTCACTGTGAGCGTGCTTGTAGTTGGCATCTCACTTGATGGGACCTTACAATCCATACGAGCTGCTTCCGCGGCGAGTTCGGAAGCGGTGGTTCGCTACTTGCTGGCAGGGCAAGCTTGCCCCGAGGAGCATTGACACTCACGGGGGATGCCGTCGCGAGCTCCGATGTTGTTTTCGAGTCCATGCCGTCCCGCAACTAATCAGTCATGACGATCGACGAGTTGATATCCCATCGAGCCAGCATCGTCATGTATATAAACTTAGCCGAAGCGAGCAGTTGTGCTTGAGCTCACCGAGGGCACTTTAGTAGATGTTCATTAGTCGGAGGCTGGAGCGCATGATGCACAACACAGCACTGTGGAGACCCCGCAGTGCTTGCAATACTGTACACGTCGGGTACCTACTGTACTCGTGGATACAGATGGGCAGGGGTTTTCTTGTAGTGCCTTTACTTCCGCTATAATCGCCAACAGCAAGTTCATTTTGCATGGTGCTGTGATGATCAATGGGTCAATTTTAACCTGTCATATAACATCATAGAGTAAGTAGCATGTGATCCATCGCCCGATGGTTATTTATCGTCTGTAGCAAAAAAAAAGAAAAAGGCTAGACTGTGAACAGTTGCAATCTTGCGAGCAAAGCGCGTGGTCATGTTGTTCCCAAGCCCTTTATGTTCCCAGGATTCAATATCGTCGCCATGCTCGGTCGAAAAGTCGCATGGGTAGGAAATATGTCTCCGTTTTGTAGCGCCTAGGAATAGTCGTCGTTCTCATATATGATATAAGCCCTCATGGCGCTACCCTTATTAAAGTGAACGAACGAATGCCACCTACATCAAGCTCATCCCACCTTCTTCCGACTCACACTCGCACTTTAGCTAGCTTACTTCATGTACTGATCTACATATGCCTTGCGGAACTCATTTCCTTCTATATCATCGGAGCGGTTCAAAGGCGTCCATTTGGGCTCTTCTTTGAACAATCGCATCGCTTGGATATACTAGCAGCGGGTTGAGACAGTCAGGTGAGAGCCTCGCGCCGTAGATGATACAATGGGTGGAGGTTACACTTACGTTGTCTTCATCTGTAGTGAACCGGTGATAGATACCAGCCGGCAGGATGATGAGATCATCCTATTTCAAAAAGTCAGCTTCGGCTCCCATGCTCTTTCAAAGAATCGCTGCCATCAAGCGTTGTACGAAAAGCACCCACCTTCTCCAGCTGGATGCGCACCCAATCGTCGCCCTTGGAGCGGACGTCAAAGTAGCCCTTGCCGTCCCGAATGTACCTAATCTCCTCGTCTTCGTGCAGATGCTCGTCGAAGAACATCCGCACCTTGCTCTCGTAAACGTCGCCCATCTTCTCCGGCGAGACGGTGATCTCGTCGCGGTTCTTGTAGTCGCGCTCGCGCGCCAGCGCATCCACGCCCGCCAGCTCCGGGATGTGGTAGTACAGCACACCGAGATTCCTCAGTTCCTCCGCACCGAGATCCTTGCCCGAGTCGTGGGGCAGGCGCTGGTCGCCCTGTTCTCGATTGATCAGTGGTACATATCCATAGCTTCACAACGTGGAATAGCAGGATGGCAGCAAATACAAGCAGGGGCGACGGACCTCCCGCATTGGTAGCGCAAAGCAGAAGTTGTATGAAGGGATTTTGCCCCTTGACGTCCTCGTGGGGCTGAGAAAGCACTTACATCACTGTTATCATACCAATATGCTCTCATTTTGATTATCTGCTGCACTTGGGGCTAATCGGGAACTCCTTTTGAGGGTTTAGGTACGTGAAGCTCCTTGAATCAATGTCAGGATAAGATTTCGATGTAGAGCTATTCAAAAGAGTGACGTCGCAGGGTTTTGATGTAGTGGGGGTTTCAATCGCGCCATTACGTACATATGTATCCAAAGGTCGCGGTAGACCCGCCTCGACCCGCCCAGTTGCAAGGTCAGCAGCGGTCGTTCAAGCGCAACGGCATTGGTCAGCATCCATAGAGATGGGCAAGATAGGTACTTAAGTAGGTACCTTAGTATGGATAGGGCTCGGGTGGGATGGTGGCTAAACTGTCACTAAATATTAGGTGGTTGGTACCTAACGTACTTTAGAATCCGACCTGGCTGTATTGGGTCCGGAGCTGATACGACGTCGGACAGGAGCATTCTCATCTGGCATCTGGTGTGCTTGCGCACCCCTAACAATGTTTCCACGTATACAGCAGCCACTCGGGAAATTATGTCATCTTTCATGGACGGCGCATCCGCGACTAGCATACACTCATCACGTCAATTTCTTGTTCACTGTACAGCAGCTGGATTCGAAGTTTGTGTCTATTTAAGCTCGCTCGATCCATTGTCGAAGAAAGCTTTGTGATGATATGGTTGCCTAAAGGAGGCCCGTTGCGCCGTATTCGAATCTATGTTTTGGCATGCTCGGAAGAACAGTCCTAATATCGTTAAGCACCAATCCCAAACGCCATAGAATGAGGGTATGTATGAAATGCAACCAAAATCAACGTGTAAGCGCGTAGTATCATCATCGTACATCGGCTGGTGCCAGTCCAGGTCCTCCGGCTACTGCGAACTCGTTGTTGATCGCATCAGCTGTGTTCCCCCTCCGCCGTCCATCGAAGAGTCGGCGCCACCACATGGGCGGGTCTAGCGGGCGAGAGCCGTTGTGCATAGGAGGGTATACATCGGTGAAGAAGTACCAGATGTGACCGATAACAACACCCATGATCTCATCCTTAGGCACGGTACCGTGCATCACAAGGCTGAAGCCCATCAACACCCAGGGCAGGTAGGGAGCTGTGAAGACCAGCAAGCCGAGGAAGCTGAGCCTGGTATCGGGGTTTCGCCGCGACCATATGTACACTAGGGTCGAGGACAGCGGATGGCCGAGGAATGGCATGGAGACAAGCGGCGACAGAAGGAGGAGAAAAGCCATGGAATAGACCAACAGCCAGGAGAAGTGGGCGGGCGAACGTCCCGAGGACTCTTCGAGGAGACGAGCATAACGTTGGAGAAAGTATACGTGGAAGAGGAGGTCGAGGGAGAAGGGGCCGAAGTAGAGGAATGTGGTCAACATGCGCCAGTACTATGTGCGCCCCGAGAGGCCAGATCAGCCTTAGGTTCGCCTATCGCGAGTCGCAAGTTGGGGAGGAAGTTGGACTTAGACATACCTCTCCTTTGGTGAAGACGGTGCGGACGCTGTAGAACAGCTGGAAGGGTGTGACCATCTGACACTGGACAAGCGCACTCGTGAGCACGGTTGCTGTGGTCCACCAGCGCGTGCATATGGGCATCTCCCAGAACCAGGCCTCCAGTGGGTTGCGACCGCCATCTCCGATCATCTGGTCCATGATGACTTGCGGTTGGATGCGTAGGGTGTAGGGACGAGAGACCAAAGACCACGTATCTAGTCGCAGGAAATATAAGGGCTAAGTACGAGTAAGAGCTGGTTCAGGTTCGCGATGAGGGAGAATAAGTTGAGAGTGGATGATCTGGGCATGAAGCTTCTAGGATAAGGAGGATGAACAAGGCGAACAACGTGGAAGCAGCCACATAAAGTTATGGCACATGCCTAAGGTTGCGTTTGGTAGGTACCGTGACATGTAGGACGGAGGTAGGTTAGGTACATGCAGTACTTTACGGTTTACCTCAGGCTGCTCGAGGTCATGTACGGTAGGTATCTGGACCCCTCTACCCCACACTGTGTAGTAGTGTTAGATTTGGCCTTACCGCACTCCGCACTACGTCTACTCGTACGTAGGTACCTAGGTACCAGTATCTGGCCGTGCCTGAAGGGTATGGGGACTACGCGTAGGGACTCGCCTACATGGGTATCCACTCAGGGCCTCGGGGGCTAGGCTCGCAGGGGCTTACCTAGGTAGGTAGTGCTCGTACTGGTGGAGAAGCGGCGCGGAATGACATCAAGCAACCTGCACGGTCAATAGACAAGCTCCGACCGGCGGCTGGAATGCATTTCCCGTGCATTTTCGCTAACATGCATCAAATTTTCAGCATTTGAGGGCATTGCTAACCCTCATGCCCTCCAGAGAGGCCTTTGCTCGTCTCCCGCCCCGTGAGACGCTGAACCTTGCCCCCCCTCTTGCCGCTCTCTACCACCAATCAGCACCCCCCTCGCTCGCTCTCTGCCTCCCCCCTCCAACCCCCCCAAATGACCTTGCTCCATGACTTTGCTCCATGACTTTATTTTGAGTATTGTTTGATTCACGCCATCGCTACTCTGACGACTCATCTGGAAACCCCGTCATTGGCGCTTCTACCTCGAACGTCGGCAGCGTGAGGTGCCACATCCCGCACCATGCTACCCTATATCAACAAACGTACGAGTCGTTGCCTGGGTCGTTCGTTACCTTGCTCATCTAGACTGACTTGCCTTTAGCTTTCGAGCTACTATCTGGAGTCGTCGGTGCTTCTCCAGATGAGCGTATGTGCCGTGCCCGTGCCGTCTACGTCCCTCGTCTCTCCCACCTTCCGCTGACGACTCGCAATTGCCACCGCAGTCAAGCTCATATTCTCCTTTTTGCTCTCCTACCCGCTCGCTGGTGTCCTCAAACGCATTCCCGATAACCGTCCAGATTACAAGAATGTCTTCATCATTAGGTACGACGCATTCTGGGAGCCAGGAGGCGATGGGGGCGACTATACTGACTGACTTCCTCCAACCTCTGTAGCGGTGGCCTTTTCTACCTGGTTGGACTCTACTCGCTATGGACAGGCATTCGAACACTCCTGGTATCCTCCGCGGTAACATACGGTCTGGCCTCTTACCTACGAACGTCCCCGTATATGCCATGGATGGCTTTTGTTTTCCTGATGGGCCATATGGCCGCCAATCAACTCACTCGCCAATTCGCCAACGACCCTGCCGTTGTTGATATCACCGGCGCGCAAATGGTTATGGTGATGAAGCTGTCGGCATTCGCGTGGAACGTGTTTGATGGCACCCTGCCCGAGGATCAGCTCAGTGATCACCAAAAGGATCGCAGAATCATAAATTTGCCTGCGTTCCTGGATTACGCAGGCTATGTGCTGTTCTTCCCCTCCCTGTTCGGCGGTCCAGCCTTTGACTTCAATGAATATCGCGCTTGGATCGATTGCTCCATGTTCACTGTCCCTGCGTCCGTCGACCCTTCGAAAAAGCCGCCGACACGCAAGAAGCGCAAGATCCCCAGGAGCGCCACCCCAGCTATGTGGAAAATGATGGGAGGCCTAATGTGGATCTTCGCATTCTTGCAGTTAGGCAGGTGGTTCAGCCCCTCGGTCCTCTTCACCGACCGCTACATGACATATAGCCTCCCTCGTCGCGTCTTTACCCTCCACATGGTTGGTTTCACTGCTCGCACCAAATACTATGGCGTCTGGTTTCTGGCTGAGGGCTCCTGCATTCTTTCTGGACTCGGCTTCAATGGGTTTGACCCAACCACTGGGCGGATATTGTGGAATCGCCTGCAGAACATATATCCCTGGGGCGTGGAATCCGCCCAGAACAGCCGGGCTTATCTTGAGAACTGGAACATGAACACTAACAAATGGCTTCGGTATTATATCTACCTGCGAGTCACGCCGAGAGGCAAAAAGCCTGGATTCCGCGCAAGTATGGCTACGTTTGTGACCAGTGCTTTTTGGCATGGCTTCTATCCTGGATACTATCTTGCTTTCGTACTTGCAAGTTTTGTTCAAACCGCCGCAAAACGTAAGTGACCGCTCTTTGGGGAGCTCGAATTCTGGATGTTGACTAGGCCTTAGATTACCGTCGCAACCTTCGTCCTTTCTTCCTTGACCCTCAGACGCAGAAAGCTTTGCCAAGCAAAAAATACTACGACTTTGCCTCGTGGCTAGCAACTCAGACCATTTTCTCATTCGTGGCTGCACCGTTTATCATCCTTGGCTTCAAAGACTCCATAACAGTCTGGTCTCGCGTCAACTACTACGCTGTCTTCGCCACCATTGCTACTCTGGCTTTCTTCGCATCACCCGGCAAAGCGTACATGCGCCAGATTCTCGAGAAGAAGTCGAGCGGAGCTCCCCCTAACCTCAGCCGCACGACCAGCACCGAGAATCTGAAGGAGCCTGTTCTTGGTCTCAGCGCCGATCCGGGCAAAGATGCCAACGAGGCCATCCAGGAGATCCAGAGAGAAGTCGAAAAGGCGAGGAAGGACCTCGCAAAAAAGAGTGCTTCGAAGAAGAAGGGGTCGAAGAAGGAGCTGTAATAGATATGATCTCCAAGGGGTTGGTGCGCGAAAGTGGCACAAAGTTTCTCTTCGGCGCAACGAATAAGATTGTGGATGACGTCTCATGGCTGACGTTTGTTTCAGGCGCGGCGCTTTAGAAGGCTTTCACCTTGGAAAAACATGGTTCGGATGGTCATACTTAATTCACATACATGTGACAACATGCTAGACAATAGACTTAATAGTAGCTTGTGAGTTGGAATGGTGTAGCATGCATTGTATTGCTGCCTGTCGCACGTGCTGTTTGTATGGGATTGTAGTCCTGATTGGGTACTTATGTATATTCATGGGATCAGAGGCTGATTGGATAATTCATGTGTGGGTGGAAATGTTCATCAATTCATAGTAGGCACGAGAAAGCGCTATAGCAAAGCAAAGCAGAGCCTAAAATAAAGATCATGGTCAAATCTAGCAGCCAACCCATTTTCAGAATCATCATCCAAAGAGTGGAAAAGATGATCCTGGCCAACCAGCCAGGACAGCCCCAATCCGCCAACTATACTAGCTACTAAACTCCAGCTAGATGCCTCTGCCAACTCGAGGTATTAATCCATCCCCGTGCTCCCTACTCGAAAAAGAATACATATAGAAGTGCAAATAAATCTGCAAACGGGCTCACTCATTGGTCGGGTATCGTGTGAGCTCGTGTAATGCGTGCGTGAAGCATTGTCTAACCCATCGCTTGTATGCAAAAATAGAGAGAAAAAGTAGGTTGAAGTACCAAAACGCCGTTTTACTTTTTGGAGTGACCTATGTTTGGGCTGTAGTTGTGTGGTCTGCGTGTGTCGGACAGCGGGTGAAGTTAAATTGAGGGGTCGAAGGTATTGTTATCAATATACAAGGGGGTAGTTTTGTAGTAGCTGGTGTATTTCTGTCGAAAGCATTGCGTTGATGCTTGACGAGAGTCATGTTTCGCAGAATAGTTATCTTTCGACTCGAATACGCCGGGCGTAAAGCAAGTCAAGATTATATGTCGAATGATGCAATGTTCGTGCGTCCGTATTTCATCAGAGATGGAAAAGATTTGAATGAAAATCGAGTTCTATATCATGCGCCGTGTCTTTGTTGGCAATGAAAGCGTGAATGAGTATCGAGCGTGAGTCGTAATGCAAATCTTTGGTCCGGTTCAAACAATCCAGCTCGCTCGATATCGCAACTGCATATCTCGTATTCGTAATTATTCGTCATTAATTATTGGTGTCGTAAAAAGCAGATGTAATATGCATCTCGTGAATGTGATGTGGGGGTATGTAGTTTCGATAAATAGCATGTTTTTGTGTGTTTTGAGGGAGTGTAGGAAGTCGAGCTCTGTCGAGGAGTGTCAACATCATGAGCTTGTGGGTTTATTTTCCCCAATCCTGGTTGACGCCGA
This sequence comes from Astrocystis sublimbata, assembly GCA_022453515.1. NCBI lineage: Eukaryota > Fungi > Ascomycota > Sordariomycetes > Xylariales > Xylariaceae > Astrocystis > Astrocystis sublimbata. Next base: position 61,782 of record JAJNNY010000102.1, on the reverse strand, counting down.
CGACTATTAGTGCAATGATGGCACCGATGATCAACACGCCGAGAATTGACATGTAACGGTTGAGATTCCTCCACCAGCGAGCACTTTGATAGCGGGAATCATCGACTGGGCCAATTTGTCTGTATAGCAGTTCGGAACCGGGATCCTCAGGTATCCGAAATCGCGTTGTATTCCTGTCAAGTTCCTGCATATCGAGTTGGGGTGTGCGAGGCAATGGCAACACAGCCGCAATCATCCAGGCTGTTGCAACATGGTCAGTTATTGATACACAGATGCTGCTTGTGTGCATTTCTTACCAAATGGGAAAATGAACCCTAGAACAAATAACACCAACTGAATATTGCGGCGTCCGAATACACGGTTCTCAGCGGACCAGGTGACTGATGGTGGCCGCCATATGCTGTAGCGACTAGCCCTATTATCGGACCGGAGATGAGGTGACCAGATACTAGATGTCTTCCTTTTCGCTATCCTCGGGATGTCCTCAATAGCAGGTTGTACTGGTGTTATCTCTGGCGAAAATCGCTGGGGCATGACATCTGATGGTTCTCTTGGTCGCCGCCGTGGATTGTGCACAACGGGTACAAACTGTTCTGGGAGGGGAACACGGGCCGGGATCCACGGGTTGTGTGGTGTATTGTTCTCATCATTGATTGGAGAACCCAGCCACCGTCTCTCGCCACTTCCATAGTAAACCCTATAGCATTGTTAGCGATGAGTTCTCGCTTCATTTTATGTTTCAAGAGTGTTATATATATATACCTTGCCCAACTTGGAATGGAACTAGATGTAAAACTGCCGCTGCGGGAGCTGCTTGCAGAGCGAGAGCTTCTGTCAGATGAGTGCCGCGAAAGAAATCCAACTCGACTTCGTGAAGACTTGTTTTGAAGCTGATACATCTGGTGTAGATCGGCTAATCCATCACCGTGTTCGTCATGATCTCTGACTGTGCGAACAGGTGGGTTAGGAAGCTCCCTTGCTCCTCGCATATAGGCTACACCGGGCTGCTCAATAGAGCTTGATCGGGAGCGCGAGTGGGATTGCGGTCTCGTCTGGTTTGGCTCTACATTATCGTGCATAGATGATGAAATACTCCTAATATTCCTGCTGCCTCTGTCACCGAACGAACCAAGCGAGGTCAGACGGGAGCCACGGTCACTGCCCTCGTACTCCGACAGTACGGTAGAAAGTTGTGAGCTCCATTGGTGCACATCCATCCGTGATTTTGGTGGTGCAGCGCTCCGGCCTGCCCATAGAGCTTGCCGTAAGGATGAAGAGGCGGAAGAGGTGTGTGCCAAGCGAACGACGTTCGGGCCAGTATCTTGGGTCAGAACACTCGAGATGGATGAATAGGAATTAGACCGCCCATGTACAGTTTCTCGCGAAGTCCGGGATTTCGGAACGAGATTTTCGGACGAGGATCTCTTATGCGGCTGTAATGGTGGTATAACAAGACTTTCTTGTGAATACTTGCCGCTCAATTCTCGCCCAAAACTATCATACGAAGTTTGACTCTCGGAAGCTCGAGGGTGGGGGTAGATCAAAGATGCCGGAGTGGCGTTCTCATGTACAATAAAGTCCCTACTCCCTGGTGTTTCGAGTAAGCTTTGTTCAGATGCGGGATATGACCTGTTATGCAAGACAAAGTTCTGGCTACCAGGCGTGTCCAATGGTCCTTGTCCACGGGCTGGGGACGAAGCAAACGACTGGGGAGCCGATGGTTGTCCAAAAACTTGATAATTTGAACTACTGGACGATGGGGGCGCGTAGATGCTATCAGAGTCCGGTAGAGGAGGCGAGCTACGACCAATGATGTTGTAATTGGCGGCCCCTTCTGAGGTCGAGTCACTTCTTTCGGTCGCAAATGACTGCTTCTGAGTGAGAGGATATCCGGACTCGGACACTCTTGCCGTAGCTACGGTCTCCGGTAATGTGGGTAGTGGCTCGGCAGAGGTGTCTATTTCCTTTCCTTTCGCCTTGGACTCGGGAGTTTTTGGCACCTTGCGCAATCCACCAGCCAAGCGATAATTCCAGGGAGAAGACGCAGTATGCTCGTCGTCGAAATTCGAGGGAGTGGCAGAGGTGCTGGGTGATGAGGGCGAAACGCTACCTTCGGGCACGGAGCTGAACAAAGAATTACGGAGATCTTCGGTAGGTGCATCAAACGACGTTTCTCCATGCGAACTGAAGACCGAGGTATTGGAGAATGCGTACGATTTGGCGGTTGATTCGGAGCCGGTCGATATCCTGGTATTGGACGGTTTCACAGATCTTACCAGGGAGAAGGTCTTGTCGGCGTGGATGCTGATGGACCTATCGCGGCGAGATGCGGATTTGGGGTTGGGAGTTGGTGAGGTTGGCACATGATCGCGCGCATTCTGAGATGGAGGATTGACGTGTCTGATAAAGCTGCCGTGCGACGTCCGAACAACCGCACGGGCGGGTGGGGCAGGGTCCTCGCTACCTGGCAATCCGGACACGCGTCTCGCTTCTGAAACGCCTTTTGCTAGCACCCTTGTCGGGGCCGTGATAGGCGACGACGAGGCCACAGGCGACGACGATTCAGACCCAGTAAATCCTCCCCTTCCAAATACAGTCGATGTGCTGCTCGTACGATCCCTGGGCGAGTGGAAGTCGACGCTGCCCGTGGGGGTTTCCGGTTCGGCAGCACGTGACCCGACCTCGTCAGCTTCGATTTTCGGAGGCGTGTAAGGCACCAAGCGAATTCCCGTCTGCAACTGGTTCCTTTCCGAGCTGGTCCTTTCGTACAGTGGTATTGGTGTCCTCTGTGAATGGGACGAAGATGACGTTGACGACGACATCGTCGCTAGCAGCCCGGAACTCGAGACAGTGTGGCCGGTTGCTGTGGTCGAAATATCAGTTCAGCAAAAATCGAATTCCCATCCTGTTCTATTGCCTCGCGCCAATGTTCAAGCAACCAGTAAAGAGTGCTTTGGTTGCTGTTGATTTGGTCCTCTCCAAGCCCTCCGAGATCCAGTAAAGTGGAGTCGACAATGCAGAATTATGTTTCAATTCCAGCAGTTGGGAGTCAACTCGTTTCGTTTCGTTTCGTGATCGTGATCGTGGTTGTGATTGTAATATTAATTATTGATCATTAAAGAGGAAAGGATGAAGACAAAAAGGTGAATGATTGTAGATGAGAGAATGACAGGTGTGCAGTTTCCACACCAGATAAAAAAAGTCGAAATTAATAAAATGGCGGCGCAATGCTGGACCTGGGTTGGAGAGAACGGACCCTGCAGCTGAGTGTGTGGCCGTCCGCATGAACGAACATATAGATGTCTGGTGGAGCAAAGTTGAATAGCTGCGGAAAGCCCGATTAATGAGTTGGACAAAATCGAGGACGTCTATATGTGTAGTTCAACGCTACGTAGCACCACCCGCCAGGCAATTCGAAAAGGGAACAAATGAGTGTATAGAGAGCAAAAGCGGCGAACGACAGATGGGAGGGTAGGATTGAGTTCTTGAACCAGCGCGACGCAGCGACTAACGATCGATTGGCTTAGGGCTGCTGGTTCTGGCTGCGGGCTGGAAAGAGGGCCATGCGACCCAAAAGGAGAGGCAGGCGAGCAGGATGGCAGGCTCGGGTCCTGAACAAGGACTGGCTGGACCACTCAACTGCGTACGAGGTGCTGGTGAGTGTACGAGTACTCGTCTCTCGCCCATCGAAGCCGGGACACTAGACCAGAGCAGGAATGGCTGCTACAGTTGAGAGGCTGACATTGCGCCAATTGCCAGGGTTATTGCTAAACTAGGAAGCGAGTGCCACAGCTCAGATATCGGTGAGGTAGGTATATTACCAGGTAGTGTAGATATCGTGAATATCGCTCCCATTAGAGCCAATACTTGGCCTGCACTGCTGGTGAGGGCTGTAGCTAGTGAGAGCCCGAAATAGGACGACCGGCTGGATGCCCCCTAGGTACCTATACCGTTACTACCGCTTCTGCTACGAGTATACATGCTCCGTCCTGGTTCACAACCTGTATTTTTCGTTGTGGAAAGGAGGTCGAGGAGGCGAGGGAGGTAGTCGGCCAGCGGCAGACCCCGTCGGCCTGCAGTAGCTCAGCTGCAGGCTGGAAATGAGATTGGGAACATGCTCCGAATTGGGTGACAGACCTTCAAGCTAGGTACCGCCAAGATCATAGTATCCACCTTTATTGTTTCCTCTTGGCAGAAAACGTGCTGTCACCCTGTCATGCCTGTGAGATCTTAACCGAACTCTTCAAGACTCAATGGCCGTTGTGGCCGGCTCAACTGGTCCGTAGGTAGTGCTCGTATGGTGCAGACAACGGCGGCTGGCTGTTGTGGAAGGTCACGAAGGTGGTGGCTAGACAGACGAACAGACGAGACACGACAAGACACAACTTATCCCCCCCTGTACAGGACGTCAGCACCATGTACGAGTAGGTAGTCACGATAGAAGCACTGGTCACTATCGCCTGTACTTATCGCACATGCTGGACACGGCCATGCTAGCTTCTCACGATGGGGAGGTTGAGAGGCTCGAGAGGATAAGGAGGGCAAGGAGGAGGCAGGGAAATTTTCTTCTCCGGCCGTGTTAATTGCCGGGAACATTCGCGTTATGAAGCAGGGCATGCAGGGGTCAGCATCGTGACTTCTCCACAATCGCGATCGTCGGCTCGTCGGCGGCCCACTCACTGTCGTGAATCCCAGCGTCACCAACCTTCGTTGGCGTTCGGTCGGATTTCCACGCGATTGCGGATTTGCTACCTACTATGTAACTACTATGTAGTAGCTTGACGTAACGTGAGCGACTACTGGCCCATTGGATCATTTGTTTGTCATGACTTCTGGTGAACAGGGCAGAATATGGATATAACAGACACGATACAAACTAGGGAAGCCGGATTGCCAGTTCATCTCATCTTGGCTCTGAAGCTTGTCACCAGATGTCAGGCCAAAGATCCAGTGGAAGGAGGTGAATTGCCAGGTGACGGGAAGGACATCACCAATTAGCATCTAGGTATACACCTGCAGTAGAATGCCCCCGTACGTGTGCAGCATGTTCCGTGGGCAACGCTGTACAGGTGTCGACTTCCAACTGTTCCCTAACCGCGATTGGAGCTGATACAGTGCCATGTGCAGTGTTCATACGAGTAAGATTTTCCACATTTACGTGTTCCTGGCCATGCCTGGATGTCTGGATGTCTGGATCTTAGACTGAGTGTGGACGAGATCATAATAGGTACATACTACCTTAGGTAGCTCGGTAGGTAAGCCAGCCGCGCTCTTATTGAGCGAGTAGTACTTAACGACTAGCAATATGGCAGCATGACGCATTCATTTCGCGTGTCTTATTACATGCAGAGCATACTTATGCCACGAAAGGGCTGAGAAGAGCACGGCCTGGAACCCTGCACAACTCATATTGACATACAGGGTTTATGATGGTGATTAATTATGTCAGTTAATTTTCACGTACACTGCTGAGGCTACGAATCCATGATATACGCACCAAGGCATATACTTAAAATAAATCATATGCTTGCTGGGTAAGTATCGAATGATGTCAAGACTCAACGCAGATGCATTGGATTGAGTGGCAATGCCTCCAGATTTCCATACCAAGTAGGTACTTACCTAGAAGTACCTACCTTAAGGGCTTAGGTATGTGAATGGCCTAATTTACTCATCAGTACTACATACCTAATAGTATCTGAAAATCGCTAACATTGTGAGTATAAACTGCACCTTGGCACAGGATGCCAGGCGCCAGGCGAAGGGTGACGGGTGTCCACCCACGCGCTTAGGTACCTACGCAAACACGGCGTTTCTTATGGCCTTAGGTAGATAAATTGCCAACGGGCACGTACCTATTTAGAGGTACCTAGTAGAGGTAGGTCTAGGTATCTTAAGCGCCATTGGCATGTAAGAGCTGGCCACGCATCTAGGCCTACCGCGTCTAGATACGGCGTGTCATGATATGTATCGCGGAGTGCGGCAGGCTCCCATCTCGAGAAAGGTCAGAGGTCGGCCTCAGAGCTAGAAGCGGCCCACCTGGGACAGTACAGGCGCGACAGGCACTACCTCCTATAGCCCCTAAGTACCTACCTACCTACCTACCTTACCTAAGTCCTGTACCTACCGAGCCTACCTGCCTAGGTAGGTACGTGCTGTCCACGGATCCATCGCCATTTCCCCCACAGAGTCGGGTCTGGGTCTGGCGGTTTCACGATAATGCCGGCCATCAAGAATTTCCTAGATGGCTACTTCAACAAGGCGCAACGCAAGTGCTGGCTGCAGGAAGACCTGCACCGTCCCCCCTCTTCGTTTCGGAGCGTGGCACTGACCGAACATGGTAGCCAAACCAGCACCGCCAATCAGCACCGCGAGCGCTGCCGCTCTTCTCGTGAGTCGTCTGTCTCAATATCGATCATGGATGGCTTCTACTTGTCATGTAGGCAGTCGCATATACTGCACACCTACGCTAAGCGCGCTGCACACACTGCTTACTCTGCACGCTGCTGCGTCTATCAAACATGCCGCGCTTGGTGAAACACTCGACCAGTCCGGATCACTGACTGACGTCGGCTGCAGGTCATCTACACGCTTTTCTACGTGGTGCCATTCTACCTGTCCTCGACCACCCGCCCGTCGAGGACCCTGTCTCGGGATGCGCCGTCTGTCATCCGGGCCCGTGTCGCCTCCGTCTCGCTGACATGTGTCGTCTGCTCTCTCATCACCTTCGTCATCCTCACGTCGCAGAAGGGTGCCACTCATGTCGACGGCCTGCACGCCATGGGCTACTGGCCCCTAGGCCTTCCCGAGACCGGCAGATCGCTGCTCCTGACGGCCATCCTCTTCAGTGGCCCGCTGTACGAGGCCTTGCTCGTCAACGGCGGATGGAGGGCGTGCCTCACTCTGCAGTCTGTGTCCGGCCTTTTCACCGAATGGACCAGTTGGCGTAATATCATCGCTGTATGTTTTACCTTCTTCTTCTCACTTCTCACTTCTCACTTCCGCTTATGACACCAACACGCTCCGTCCCCGTTCTTCCCCTCATCATTCCTGCTGAGGGGGGGCGGGGGCAGCAAGGAGCCACGTGGACTAATAGGGTGATCAGGGCCCATTCACAGAGGAGGTCCTCTTCCGCTCGGCCTCGGTGCCCCTGATGCTCGTGGCTCACACGTCCGTGATGCGGACCATATTCCTGTCGCCCGTCATCTTCGGCCTGGCGCACTTCCACCACTTCTACGAGTTCCGCGTGACACACCCGCACGAACCCGTCGTGGCGGGTTTGCTGCGCTCGCTGCTCCAGTTCAGCTACACATCCCTGTTTGGAGCGTATGCGACGTTCCTGTTCCTGCGAACGGGGAGCCTGCTCGCCATCTTCGTCGTGCATGCTTTCTGCAACATCATGGGCCTGCCGCGCTTATGGGGCCGTGTCGAGCCTGAGACTGATGAATATAGTGATGCCAGCGACAGTAACGTCCAAGATGATGCCAAGGCTGGGGTGAGGACGTCGAAACCATCCATCATGTGGTCTGTAGTCTACTACGTCTTGCTCGTCGGTGGTGCTGTGGGCTGGTGGAAGAATCTGGGCGCTCTTACCATGACTGACAATGCTCTGGTTGCTATGAAATTGTAATACGATACGTTCGTTCATCGAACGGATCGCGGCATGTGGTCCCAAGCTACGTTTCAGCACACCAATGATAGCGTTCTTCTTTCTATACGAGTAGCTGGATCACAACTACATCGACAATGGTATAAGAGTGGAGTCCGCTTTTATTGTTGCTTTCTTTATTCTTACATAAATGTACAGTTGCACAGTTGCTGAGCTGTGAAAACCACCCTATGATAGTAGTCGTAGAGCGCAGCCGTTCAATAATTGCTGCTACTCATGCTCCTAGACCTTATTAATCACTTATAATTATAGTGTTACACCGTTGCGTTGATACATGGGGCCAGGATATTGCAAGCCACCAAAACGTCTTTTTCGAGTGAACAGCTGTACCTTGGTGTCGCGATCGGGCGCTGTTCATACGAAACCTTCTAGCTAACCCCTGACGTGGGCGTCGAGTAAGTGACATGGCTGACGATAACAACAACATGCCGTCTTCATTGTCCAAGTTGCACTACAAGTGTCGACCATTGAGGTCAAGCCAAATGCCGCACTTGATGTGTTCGCAGAAGACATGGAGTAGCGAATTGGCTCTAGATCCTTCGATGCACGCTTGGCACTCTCGTCAAGACTGCATGTTGAAGCTCATATCAGGTAGCGAACCCGGGATACTAAATGAGCCTGTCCCTGCCTCATCTCGCCCTCTTGTCCGTCGATACCTCAGGTTATCACTGTTCAATTCTGGCACCGCGTTCGGCCCAGAAGAATCGTCGCGGAGGTTGGTTGCTACATCACGCCCTTTGCCCTTGCCCATACTGGTACTGGCAGACGACAGACCATCCGGACCATCGTCGCCGGCACCCCGGGTATTCTTCATTCTCGGCCACATACTTGGGAGCGCAATCTCCTGGAAGCGAGGCTCGACGGCGCGCTCGTCGAACCAGCGGTGCAGTCGCCCCTCGACGAGCTGGGCGATTTTGGGTACGTCTTGCAAGCGCGAACGACTCCCCACAAGGCTGCGGATAGAGAAGTCAAGCCGGTAGTCATCGAGGAAGCTGAATGTCATCATGGTCGGAGTGGATTGCGAGGGATTCGAAGGGATGAAGGAAATGCTCAACGTCCCGCTAAATCGCACCACGCTCACGGCCAGCGCTACAGGTAGTACGGCTGTGAGCCGTTTGGGATAGTTTAGCAGAAGCTTGGTTTCGAGCGCCAGGGTAATCATATCGCTCAGGTCGACATCCATGCGCGCTTGGAGACGAGAGCCGTCCAGCAGCTTGGCGCGAGCACCGGCCGAGCTGCCTGGGGCCCCTGGCATGCCGCCACCGCCACTGCCCCGGTTCTCCAAGCTCAGGCCATCCTCGTCCACGGGAATGATGCGACAGTTGCTGAAGATGGGGAAATCCTCGCCCAGTGTCAGTTCGGTAACCTTGATCTCGTCGAGAAAGCCCGGGCGCGAGTCGGCGTTAAGGGCCTTAGTCAGCGAGTTAAGGATGGCGTCGTCGTGTTGGGCATCGCTCCTGAACTGCGCAATGGTCTGGGCCACCAGCACGTTGAACCAGTCCAGCGACTCGGGCTGGTGGCTGTCAACGTTGTAGTATGTTTTGTTGAGTATGGAGCCGATGGTAAGGGTGGGCGAGTTGCGTAAGACGGTGGATTTCTTCTTCTTCAGCGTGGGCTGTGACAGGGTTGATCTTGTGTTGCCGGCGGTATTGCTAGCACTGCTGGCGGTGTCGTCGGTACGCAGGGTGAGGAGGGATTGTCGATGGGCGAGGGTTCGGGATCGGCGCTCTGTGGCACGGATAGATGCCGTCACCTCAGGGGACGGGGGATCGCCAAAGATGAAGTATTTGATGAAAGCTGCGATGAGGAGGACGACAGACAGCTGGCCGACGACAAGACCTTGGGTGAAGGACAAGCTGCGCAAGGATAAGAGGTGTCAGCTGCGAGCAGGCTCGGCCTTGTGGGCTTGGGCTTGGGCTTGCCTACGTCGGCTCGGGTTTCGTGGGACAGATGGTGTCGACGGCGGCCATGGTCACGATGACGCCACGCCACGCCACGCCGCTAGAGAAAGTGCCTGACGATGGGGTTTCACCTCTGCTCGGCCATTGTGTCGCGTCTCCCTATGTGTGCTGGGGTGAGGGTGAATCCCGTTTGTCTCGGTGCGTTGCTGGATGTAGGTTTGCAGCGTGCGCAGTGTGCGCGGTGCAATCATTGTTGAGGTGTCGATGGCCGACCTCAAGCAATGCTTGGAGCTCAGAGCCGTTATCTTATCGTCAGAAAGCCCAGTGGCGTGTACTCCTACTCATGGGGGTATCGAAGACTTACCTAAGCATCTCTAAGTAGGTGTCTAACCTAAGATAGGTAGCTCGCCTACCTAGTCCGTTCTAGCTGAGGACCTACCTAGTGTAACCTTAGGTAGCACCTAATGTGCCTAGGTGCATGTCACGGGCATGGTACCTAGATCCCGTGGCGCCATCATTAAATGACCGCCTCGCCCCAGTTCGTCTAGCCTTACATGTAGGTGTGGACTATTGGGAGGCGGACACTTAATATTCGTCCCCCTTTGCTAGGTACCTAACAACTGGAACCCCCTGGCTCTGCTCTGCCTGGTGACGATGCACCTGTTGAAGCCACTCCAACCAGCACTTATCACAAGACCTCTAACGTTGATAACTATCTTTAATTGACCTTCTTCTCTCATCATCTCATCATCTCGCCATCTCACCATATCAATCGCAATAGCTTTTAATCTAAGCTTTACCTTTCCCTTGTCAACCGTGACTTACATATAACACATCTTTTCGCGGCACACAAACAAGTCTGGCCAGCGCCAACGCCAGCAGCCACAATGGATATCGTCCAGGCCGTCTCCGGCTACATCTCCAAGATGTTGTCAGCCGGGGACAGCGCATCAGGGGGCGGCTCCTCTGCGAAAATGAAAGTCCTGCTCCTCGATCGGGGCACTGTGCCAATTGTGTCCACTGCCGTCACTCAGTCGACTCTGCTCAATCAAGAGGTTTATCTCACAGATCGCCTAGATAACCCGAACCGTGAGAAGATGAGACATCTGCGGTGTATATGCTTTGTCCGGCCATCGCCGGACTCTGTCCAGCTCCTGATCGACGAACTTCGAGATCCCAAGTACAGCGAATACCATCTCTATTTCAGCAATGTCGTCAAGAAGTCGTCCCTAGAAAGGCTAGCCGAGGCTGACGACCACGAAGTCGTCAAGTCGGTACAGGAGCACTTTGCTGATTTCATTGTTGTCAACCCCGATCTTTTTTCTCTCGATATGTCTCTCCCCCAGCAAAGGATATGGAGCGGCAGCCCAGACATGTGGAATGCCGACTCATTGCAACGAGCCACGGAGGGCATCATCGCTGCCTTGCTGGCACTCAAGAAGAAGCCCCTCATCCGCTACGAAAAGAATAGTTTGCTGGCCAAGAAGTTGGCATCTGAGGTGAGATATCAAATGGCACAGGAGGAGCAGCTATTCGACTTCCGGAAAGTCGATACGCCACCGATATTGCTCGTCTTAGACCGGAGAGAAGACCCTGCGACCCCTTTACTAAATCAGTGGACATACCAGGCCATGGTGCACCAACTACTAGGCATTCATAATGGCCGCGTTGATCTGGGAGAAGTGCAAGACATCCGGCCTGAGCTGAAGGAGATAGTCCTGTCACAAGACCAAGATCCTTTTTTCAAGAAGAACATGTATTTGAACTTCGGCGACCTGGGGGGCAACATAAAAGATTATGTGGAACAGTACCAATCGAAGACGAAAAACAATGCGAACATCGAGTCGATAGCAGACATGAAGCGCTTTATTGAGGAGTACCCAGAATTCCGCCAGCTTTCTGGGAATGTCAGTAAACACGTCACGTTGGTTTCAGAACTAAGTCGGAGGGTGGGTGCTGAAAACCTACTGGAAGTAAGTGAGATCGAGCAAAGCCTGGCTTGTAATGATAATCATGCTACGGATCTCAAGGTGCGTCTAGGATGATACCCTCCTCCTCCTCCTACAGCCTCACAGCTAGCTAACGTCAGCAGAACGTACAAAAACTCATCCAGCACCCTTCGGTCACGTCAGAGAATAAAGTCAGCTTGGTCGCACTCTACGCGCTCCATTACGAGAGACACCCATCGAATTCGCTGGCTATGCTTGTTGACTTGTTGAGCGCGGCCGGTGGTGTGCCTAATCGCCAAGCCGATTTAGTTGCCAAGCTCCTCATATACCACAACTCGCTTCAGCAATCCCAAGCAGCTGGCGGCATCGCAGACATGTTTGAGTCTGGCGGCATATTCTTAGGCTCTAGAGCCATCAAAGGACTGAAAGGTGTAGAAAACGTGTATACCCAGCACTCTCCTCACCTAGAAGCCACTCTACAAGACATGATCAAGGGCAAACTTCGGGACCAACAATACCCCTTCGTTGATGGGGGCGGGACGACAAGAGATAAGCCTCAGGATATTATCGTTTTCATAGTTGGCGGCGCGACATACGAGGAGGCTAAGACGATAGCCGGGATCAATGCATCGTCCCCAGGTGTGAGAGTTGTGCTAGGAGGAACTACAATTCATAACGGTGCTACATTCTTGGAAGAGGTTGATGATGCTGTATCGTCCTGGCCGGAGCCACCCCCAACCACAGCGGCTGGTCGGTTGCGGAAGGAAATTGGTCGGAGATAGATGAATTAAATAATCCCGGGCGTCTTCACCTCGTGATGGGAAATGAGCATCCGGTCTTTTTATCCGATGCCGACAAGAACGAGCTTATGGCTACTCCTCTCTCAAGCTCATTTTAGCACCACCATACCTACCCACCTACCCATGCCGACAACTTCTAGAATTGAAACGGGCTAGCGAGACAAGCATATGATATTCTGCTGCTGCTGCTGCTGTTATTGGTATTGTTACTGTGTCATTTAACGTCAACAGGTGGTGGCCACACATGCTCACGTCCCGTGACATAATCTCTCGACGGTTATAAGGCAAGCTCTACCTCATAATACAATGCCAAGGGCTTATCATTACATAACTCGTGGCTTCTATAAATAGATGTGTTAAACATTTCATCTAACCTACCGAGATCCCACCTTGCTACGCCCTCGAACATCCGCTTCATGATATACCTCGCCCCGTTGCTCCAGGCATCCAGGATCCGTCGTGGTCGACGGGTGAAAGTACCATGGGGGAAAAGCCAGGTTTGAGTACCGCGTCCCCTTGCCACTTATACTAGAGCAGTCTTTGTTTCGTTTGGCTCATACTTATTCCTCAATCGACTCCGGGTCCCTCATCCCACACTCAGTGTTGCAGGTCCAACCGAATATACGCGTACCTTTCGTCGCTTTCCCAGTAGCGTTGAGCAGTTGATTGATTCACAAACGTCGAGCGTACCTAACTAATGAGCATAGGCTACCTGGCTAGCTACATTGCAGTCTGTCCCCGAAGACAAGAAAGAGGGCTGTTGTTAATTGTGCCAAATCCTTCTGCGCTTCCAATTCCATGACCTGTTAGGAATACAGTAAATGCCGCATGCAAATTGTACGGGCGGTCCTACCCTACACTAACAGTAGGCGCCATGGAAACTAGTTGAATGAGGGAAGTTGTCAGATGTCATTGTGTCCTCTTCCAGATTACATAAGCTCCAGGGCTGTTACCGTATAGAGTACTAGGTACATACCTAGGTAGATGTCGACACCCTCGACACCTTACGTATACACCATAAGCACCCTGTTGTACCCTGAGGAGTCTTGACGAGAATGGCAGTTCCAAGAAACGGCATATGAGTGGCCGGTGCTGTAATCCCGCTGATTCGGCATCAAACCTTCCCAACAGGTACCGGCAGGGAAGATGAGGATTGTTCAATTCTGGCAAAGATACGGTGGCTGCGTACGAACTGCAAACATCTTGCAGCCGCCATCATCGCCCATCCAGGTGATTAACACCCATAGAGGAGGGGGTGAATCTCGTTCATGCTTTGTACATACTCTCGTGGTAGCACCTGCACCTGCACCTGTATGTATGAATGTCAGGTGACTCATTTGCTCGTACGGCTCGCACAGCATCGTCATGTATAATGCAGGCCAACCATGCACAGTTGCAAATGCACACCTTCGTTCAAGTTGGCAACTGCAGCGGTGCGCAGATTTGGCCGCGCAATACTTGCTTCGTGACTCGCCATCCTGGTGTGCCCATGTCCCGTAATATCACTCTCGTCGTCGTCGTCTTCTTCTTCTTCTTCTTCTTCCGTTAGCCGGTCAAGAGTGGATAGCAGTGCAGCGCTGGCCTGGAAGTGAGTGAGATGTAATTAGTCGTAGGCCGCCTGGGTGATGCAGGCGCAGATCAGAAACACGAGTGAAGATTCAAAATCTTTGAAAACTGGGGGGGCAGAAAGCTTCACCGCCCGCTCGCTTTAGAGACGCCGGACAAAAATGTGGGTCGGCCCTACAAGTTGCACGTATCTGGCATCCTGGTACGTGTAGGTACTTAGTACCTAAGAGAGGTACCTACATGTACCTAGGTATCTACATGTATGTACAGTAGGAGGTAGACTGTCGCCATGTCGCCGGGTGGTCTATAGCATTTCTCGCTTTACTAAGGTTGGCTGCCACAGCGCGGGGCTCTGCAAATGTGGACCGCGTGCCTGAATTATGTACCTAGCGAGGTGGTGATCAAAAAAAAGTTGACACCTGATCTGCAGACTGGCCCCATCAGTACTTCTGAATCTCGAAAACTTTCTTCCGAAGTTTTCGTTCTTAGCTATTATTAAAGCTATTCCGACTTTTATAACTATTCGAAACCAATATAAAATTAATCCAAAAAGTTTTTAGTATTATTTCTATAAATTTTAATAGTACTTGACCTTTATCTAGTAGCTATGTTTGCTTATGAACTCTACTTCTTATTTATTATATTATATTTAGGGAGGTGGCGATAGATGTCACTATAGTGGGCCTGCCAAGAAGGGGTGTCAACTTCTTTTTTGATCACCACCTCGCTAAGGTACGGAAAGCTGTCGTTGTTATCTATCTCCCCAGCCCCTGATCAGAAAGTAGCTTTTGATAGCGACAGCAACCCTCGACAATAAGAGAATGTGAGGTTCTGTTCACCATATCCTGACCAACTGCAACCCGCTGCTGAGATGAAGGTGATATGGCATTCACATGCCCTATCTAGATCTGCGCGAGCGGCAAGGAGACGGCCCTGGACCTTGTCCACGAAACACAGAGGTCTTGTCACTGTCGCCCCGGAAGGATCAAGGTCGGCAGCATACACTCTATACTGGTTACGAATCGAAAAGACTGACTCATACATGCTAGGCCTTTTGATGTTGTTGTTGTTGGCGGTGGGCATGCAGGCACAGAGGCTTGCGCAGCCGCCGCGCGCTCTGGCGCACGCACGGCTCTCGTGACACCCACGACGGACAACCTAGGCGTATGCTCCTGCAATCCCAGCTTTGGCGGGATAGGCAAGGGCACGATATTACGAGAAATCGACGCGTTGGACGGGGTGGTCGGGCGCATCGTCGACAAGTCTGGTGTGCAGTTCAAGACCCTCAATCGGGCAAAGGGCCCCGCCGTTTGGGGGCCGCGTGCGCAGATTGACCGTGTGCTGTACCAGAAGCACATGCGCGAGGAGCTAGAGACATATGCAAATCTATCAATCATCACCGCCAAGGTTTCGGACATCGTAACAGACAGACATGTGGCGGATCCGAACAGTGCGCCTAAGAGCAGGATAACGGGTGTGCGGCTGGAGACAGGCGAGGTCCTGCCGACAACACAGGTCATCATCACTACGGGCACGTTTTTAGGCGGCGAAATACACATCGGTTTGAAGGCTTACCCATCGGGGCGCATGGGCGAGGCAGCGACGTTTGGGCTCAGCAAGTCCTTGCGCGAAGCCGGCTTCCAACTGGGGCGCTTGAAGACCGGTACGCCGCCACGTATCGCTAAGGACAGCATCGACTACAGCATGCTCGAAATCCAGCGTGGTGACGACCCACCGGAGCCTTTCAGCTACCTACACGACCGTGTTTCCGTTACCGACCAGCTCCTCTGCTGGGCCACGTACACGAATGCACGATCCCACGATATTGTGCGTGAAAATCTCGATCAGACCATCCACATCCGGGAGACTGTCAAGGGGCCCCGGTATTGCCCCTCTCTTGAGTCGAAAATCATCAAATTTGGAGACAGGGAGAAACATATCGTATGGCTAGAGCCCGAAGGGTTCTCCAGTGATCTCATCTACCCGAATGGCCTTTCTATGACCATCCCTGCAGAGTCGCAGGAGCAGCTTCTCCGCACAATTCCCGGCCTTGAAAAGTCACACATGGTGCAGGCCGGCTACGGCGTCGAATACGACTACATAGACCCTCGCGGCCTGAAGTCCACGCTCGAGACAAAGGCCATTACCGGTCTGTTCCTTGCTGGGCAGATCAATGGGACAACGGGTTATGAGGAGGCCGCCGGCCAGGGTGTGGTTGCAGGCATCAATGCAGGTCGCGCGGCGCAAGGGCTTAACCCTGTGACCATCACCCGTGCAGATGGGTACATCGGCATCATGATTGACGACTTGATTACGAAAGGCGTATCGGAGCCGTACCGCATGTTTACGTCTCGTAGTGAATATCGCATGTCCAGTCGCGCCGATAATGCCGACTTGCGACTCACGGGCAAAGGCCGAGGGTGGGGCGTGGTCACCGACGAGCGGTGGTCGGCCTACTGTGACCTCAAGACCCAGCTCGAGTCCTTGTCCGCCACCCTGGGCGCCTATAGCCTCAACACCCATGCATGGGCGCAGGCGGGGTTCCGCGTACGTCTCGACGCCAAGGGCCGGAACGGCCTCGCTATGCTTCGCCTCCCTCACGTCAACATCCGCGATCTCGTCGACAACATCCCCGAGATTAGCCAGTACTCGGAGAAGATCCAGGACCGCGTCGGCATCGAGGCCCGCTATGCACCCTACGTGGAGAGGCAGTATGCGGATGCAGCAAAGTTCATGCGTGACGATGCTCTGCGGCTGCCTACAACTCTTGACTACGACTCCGTGGTCGGGCTTAGCATTGTCGAGAAGACGATACTCAATACCACGCGACCTGAAAGCCTGGGTCAGGCGCGCCGCATCGAGGGCATCACACCTGCCGGCTGCGTGAGGCTACTAGCGTTTGTCAAGAAGTGGCGACACCAGTTCCGCCAGATCGACGATAGCCTCGCAGCAGATATCGCTCCTTTGGGCAAGGAGATCGATACGCTTGACGCGGAGGCACGGACGCTGGACTTGAAGCCAAGTTTACATGCTGCGTGAGGCCGGAAGAGTGTGCACACATCATATGCTGTAAGTATATTTCGGTCATAATTCTAGATATGCATGTGCAAATGTGTACGATATGTATGGTATGCTGTAGGATGACATGGGGCCCTTGAGGCCCGGGACTTGACGCACTGTTGTGAGCTACTAGGAAAAGCATGGAAAATGGACATTTTGAGGTTGCATAAATGGGAGTTAAGTGGTAAGCTACTAGTAAGGGATGAATATTAAAAGCTCAGACATAGTATACCCACCTAGTCGGAACTATCGTCACATGGCATTGCGACAATCTTGTCATTCAATTCAAACAGCCATGGACCTCAAATGCTTATCTGGAATCTAATCGCTCATTTTCAATTCCAAGAAACGAGAATGCCGGAATACAGTAGTCAACTCTACTACAAGTAGATGGTTCTAAGGGTTCTTAGACTTTTGCTCCGGTTTCTCTGAGGACAAAATTCTGACGGCATCCTTGGTATACACATAGCTTAAGCCGCTCCATACCGTCGTGGTAGCAACTAGATATCTACCCAAGAAAAGAGAGAGGGAAAATGATCAGTCATTCGGAGAACACCAAGTGATAGCGTGCTATTTGCAATGAACTCACTGGAAGGCGGATATGGCACTGCTGACATCTAACGTCACGACGGGCGCAACCATGGTGGCGCCCATGAGGCCTAGCTGCAAGAACGTGTTGTACTTGCTGATGGTCGTGGGCCGCACTTCGGCCGAGGGTAGCGAGAAGTCCCAGTATCGCGTGAACGTCTTGGGGAGTGGCAGGGAGATCCAGCGGTAGTAAATGGCGGCTATTCCGAGGCCGACGTCGCGGCCGAGGATGATGGTTGCTAACCACACAGGGAGTGCACCCTGCACGGCAAAACACACAGTCAGTACCGTCATGAGTATCTTGTCTGCCATGGGATCGACGACACTGCCGACAACAGTCTGCAGCTTCCATCGGCGCGCTATCCAGCCGTCCAGAAGGTCCGAAACGCCGGCGTATGCGAACAGGCCAAGAGCCAGGGTGTGAGCGTCGTGGAGGATGGCGTAGCCAATGACGGGCGCGGCCGCCAGCCGCGAGAAAGTCAGAAGATTCGGCACCGTATAGATATTCTCGTGTGGCGTCAGCGACGGCAGAACTTTCCGAAGACCATTGGGTTGCTGTTGCCGCTGCTGCTGCTGCGGTTGTGGTGGTTGTGGTGGTTGCGCGACCGATTGCGAGCCTCCTTGGGCCGTTTCTCGCCTTCTGTTGCTATGGGGAGGGAGTCTTGACGTGCTCAAAGATATGCATTTCGAAAAGCTTCTAACTGCCCAGCTAGCTTTGGCGGCATGCGGGCCTATCCATAGGAAACATCTTGACCCATATGTCGACTTGGTCTGGGGCCTGCCCAGCCCTACACACGTTGCCGTGAGCACTCTCGGAGAGGAGTAGGCATTGGCCGCGACCGACGGCACAGAGCTCGACATGATAGAACTGCCCATAGGCCGCCTGTTCGGAAACCTTAATGCAGCGTGAATGCCCCGCAGCAGGGTCTGGGTTCGAGTGTCCACCAACATGACTGCATGTGCGAGGCGTACGGGCGTGGGGGGTGACAATGCAGCCACGCCAATGCCTCGTTTCGTTGACGCAGCGCGCCTGTTCAAACCACTTCCTAGGTTTTGATAGCGAGATTCGGGTCCAGTCCGGGACAGCGGGGTTGCTGGTACGGTTCTATGGTAACCCAGAGCCAGAATGAGACTGCTAGATCCAATCTTGGCGGAGTGGCCGGGCTCCAATGTGGAATCTGGATAGGTACCTACAGTCTATGTATCTAGGTAATCCTCAAGGTGGCAGACGGGCCATCCATCAACCGAGGCGCGGGGGAGGGCACAATGACATAAGGAGGTAGGGTTGATCAAGGTTGGAACCAACTTCAATCCAGGGCCTGGATGTCCTCAGCCTTGCCAAGCTTCCAAGCTTACCTACCTAGGTACCTACATAGGTACCAGTATGTACCAACCTACCCTACCGTGGGGTGGGGGTATTTGGTGACAGTCACCGTAAGGGTCACGAGGGCTGTGACTGTCCCCCAAAATCCAAAGCGATCTCTGATTTTCGTGACAGTCTCTGTGATAGTTATACTAATAGGACCACTTTCTAGCCCAAGATAGTTTAGCACGTAACTGATCTTAAGCCTAAAACTGTCACTAGGCGAGGCCAGGCGCCTCACAGCCCTAGGACCGTTACGGAGTCTCAAGATCGTCTATAGCCCTAGGGCCGTTATAGCCCCTAGAGACCGTCCCTTATAGGGTAGGCTCGCGTAGCCCATTTACGGAAGGCACGTACGAAGAATTAGAACAGTAGAAACAGAAGGCTCGTCGAACTTAGCTATTTTTTACCTACCTAGACCTATAGCCGTGACTCCATTCCTCTCCTTCTCACACCTTACACACATACGCTGGCCTGCACCCCTAGGACTGGATTGGAGCCCTCGGAGCTTTACCCCCTAGGACTGGATCGGAGCTTACCCCTAGGACTGGATTGGAGCCTACCCCCTACTATGGTCCATGCCCAGTAAAAGAACCACCCCCCAAGTACTGATTCTATGGGGCTTTTTGAGCTATGCCTATGTCGCCTTAGCTTCTTGGTATCTACAAGCAAAATATAAAGGTACTTGTGAAAATACACCCCTGTGAAGCCCCTGCTAGCTAGATTTGCTTAGCGCGAGACCTCTCCACTGGCGATCTAGTAGGGGGGTACCAGAGTAGGACTGGATTAGAGCCCTCCGTCTGGATTGGACTGGCCTACTCGCAGGGACTGGTAGGCTGGCTGGTAGGCTAGCTGGTAGGCGTAGGTGGGCGTAGGTAGGCGTAAGTACCTAGGTAGGTTATCAGACTTGTTACCGTGATCCGAGGGTCTGTTACCGTGATCCGGCGGCCTTGATCCGTGATCGTCTCGGATTCGAAATAGTCTTGCGCCTCTGTGATCGCCTTATTCTAAGACCGTCTTAGAAATCTAGGATCGTCTCGAACCTGTGATTATTCGGAGTCTAGGCCGGTCATTAGATAGTCCTCACTTTGGGACGGTTACCAAGTTTCGAGACCCTTGCTGTAACCGTCACCAAATCCCCCCATCCCACGCTAGGGTATGTCCACTAATGCATGTACCTTAGGTACCTACTAGGCTAGGTTCCTCTAAGTTTAGGTGTTGTTGCATGGGCAGGTACGAGTCACAGTGTATTATAAGGACCCCTCACGGCCAAGACCAGGTCTCTGCCTAGGTAGATTCCTCCATCCTACATCTCACTGTTGGGTGTGGGCAATACTACCCCAATACAGTGTACTTAAATTGGTATATATTACCTATATGTACTTAGTTATATATCTCCTCAGGTAGGTACTTAATTTAGATTAAGTCTACGAGTAGTAACACTATTGGTAGTATATTAATTTAGCTAAATAGAACTAATAACAAAACTCTTGATTTATTGCCTTAGCTCCACGCTCGTATCCCAACTTTATAGCAAAGTAATCATACTTAGAGGAAGCAATACGCGGTGCGCCGATGCCTGCTTGTCCCTAAAATAACAGTAATTGAAAGATATGTTCTACATCATGTCCCCAGGAAAACAGTGACCCGATTGGAGCCGCGAATGGGTGAGGACCAAAGGATGCTCGTGTGTTCATAAAAATGGGATGGCAACAGACATGTGCAGCGATTGCCTATTGGGCCCCCCAAAAGCCATTGCCGCCTCCCGCAGGTCTATGAATGTCCGTGTGCGGTGGCTGCATAGGAGGCTCATCGTAGCCCCCGTTGACGTTATTGTCGAAGTCGAACGTGGATTGATAATTATAGCTCGGCCCGAAGTGGGGCATGGCACCGTGGTTGGCATGGGGCACCATGGTGTTAGTGTTGTTGTTGTTGTTGTTGTTGTCGTCGTCGTCGTCGTCGTCGTCGTCGTCGTTGTCCATGCCATTAAAATCCTCTTGTTTTATGACATCAACGTCGTCGGCCCCATGTGTAATCGAGTGGGGGTTTTCAGCAATTGCAGCAGCAGAGACCCCATAAGTGTTGACATTAGTAGACGAAGGCTCCCGCACGTTGTGAGGCGAAAAGCGGCTCCCATTCTCCATTGCTAGATATTGCGACTGGTGAGGCATATTTGGCGTATAATTGAAGAACCCCATTCCGCTACCATGCACGGCTGGATGCTGCGGCACGTAGTGAAACTCCTGACTTCTTGCTACCATATAACTTTGGTCGACATGACCGTAGTTGGGCTCTGGCCCGCTTTGCATGTAGTCGGCCTGGTATTCTGGCCCGGTAGATGGGAGTTGGGGTTGGGGTTGGTAAGAGGCCGGGGCCGGAGGCTGCGAGTATCCGTGCTGTGAGTATTCGTGCTGTGCATATCCGTGCTGTGGGTATCCGTAATGTGGCACATCGGACCCGGGCATCGGCGGCCACGACGACGCGGATGGAGGCGGCGGCGGTGGTTGCATCCCATAGCTCGGGGCACCTCCAGGGGCCGGGGGGGCCGGGGGGGCGTCGAGCACCTGGTATAGGGTTTCCTCTATCAGGCCCCTCAGGCCCGCCTGGCGCATCAACTGTTGGGTGGGCCACATTCCAAGGATCGCTTCATCAGCGCGTACCGAGGGAATCCGTGCCTCCATCATGTCCTCCACGGTGTAGTACGACACCAGGTGGTGTTTCAAGCCATTGTAACAGACGGTGATCGTTTTCTTCACCAGCCCGTTTTTTTTGAACGGATAGGATTGCTCGAGGGAGCCTATCAGGTGGCGTGTGTCTTCGCGATGCAGCTGTGCCATCGTACTGGATCCGGCCCCTTGTGCCTCTTGTAAGGCTTGCTCCGGTTGCCTCTCTATTTCACCATGCGTCGTCGTCTTTCTTCGTTTTAGGGCACGCTTCGGCTCGCCGGGCGCGAACGGCTCATCCAACTCCCGATACAACAGGAAGTTTCCCAAGATACGGCTAGGGCTCCATATCTTGCCGTCCGTCCATCGGTCGATGCCCGACGCATGCTTTTCGTATATGAATACATTACCACTCTTGATAAGGTTGGGCCGCTCCTTATCCTGGGGCCTTCGAGCTATATGGGTGGCTCTGCCTGAGATCACAGCTTGGAAACAGCACAACGCGTCGACTGAGCTTGAGACGAAACCGCGGCAGGTTGGTCTCACTTCGCAGTTTGGTCTCACTTCGCAGGGTGGTCTCACTTCGCTCGCGATATGTGACATTGTATTATCGTGTCGGAGGCACTCGTGGTTTGTGGGGTGAATGTAATCTCTGTCCAAGTAGTGAGCATAGGTCCTGCTGACTGCCAATCAAATCACGCAGATGGTAACTTACGGGACAGGATAGGATGGAACAAAGGCCCAGTTGGTGTCTTCCTGCGAAGTTGTCGGGGTCTGGTTCGAAGTATCGGTGGATGACGAGCAAGGGAAAACTCTGTTTTCGGTCCTGGGACTCAAGGCACGCCCGCGGCAGTAGCGCGATGGTACTCGAGGTTGAAAAGATTGCTGAATCTATAGCGGTCTAGCTTGGGGGTCAGCGCTGCAACATGGTCGATATGGAACAAGAAGACAGGAAGGTGCAGACTGGGCTGTGGTGTGTCTCGATTTCTGGTTGCTAGGATGGGATGGTTCAAGCTACTTCCAAGTGCTCGAGAGAATAAGGGAAGGCCCTGGAACGCCAGTGGCTTCTGTAGCCGAGTAGCTGGGGCCGCCTGCATGTACTGACCTGGGCACTCCGAATACAGAGTACGGTGGGTAGGTAGTCGATAGACCGAGGAAACTTTATTTGCTTCAGGGGCCTGTTAGCTGGCGGGCTTCTATGGATGGAGAGGGGGAGGTGCCTCAGCAGCAGGAGGAGTATGGCTGAATGCTGGAGCTATTCGGGGACGCTGATGGTAGACTTACGATTGAGTTCAGGGACTGCCGTAGTCGTGTCTGGCGAGAGAGGGGGGCTTGCAGTGCGAGCCCTCGCTGCAACGGATTTTAAGTTTGGCTGCCGACAGGTTGATCCTTGGAGCAACAAGGCCGAGATGGCTGTCCTCTCGACAAGCCCACGGAGACTCGGTGAAATATTCGTCTACCAACCGAGCTCAATTAGTCGACCGGTCATGGGCACAGACGTAGCTGAGGTGTGGCGGAAGAGCCGGGAGAGATTGGGTTGAAGACGAGAGGGAGAGGGGTGGGCAAGAAGAGGTGGAGGGCCAGAAGAGAAGGGGCTGAATGACGCTCAGGCAGATAAGTCGGTACCTGGCGTCAGCGTCAACCTGAAGGGAAGCAGGCGTGGCATTGTCGAGAGTGGTGTATTGTGTTGTGTGTGTGTGAAGGTGCGTGTTGTGAGGGTGCATTCATGAGGGCAAGGGGCGAAGGGGATAGGTTACGTAGCTTGCCACTTCAAGTACACGTCTACCTTAGGTAGGTCTTTACTTACTTTATTGAGTATTGAACACGCACGGGCGCAGAGTGCGGAAGGTGAGGGCGGCGGTGATGTTGAAATGTATGATGTTAGGAAGCGTATGGTGGTAGGGAATACTGAGTGACGAACCAAATGGAAAGGAAGGGCTTATATACCCAGGAGAGCATGCAATGTATTACTCCTCTCGGGGCGAGAAAACATGCTCAGATGAATTCGTACCGACTTCCGTTTACACCTCGTGCCAGAAGCCTCGTGCTGAGCAGGAGGGCGACAACGATGTCAGCCAAAGACCCTTCCTCTCCGAGGTGCTGCAGGGTCTACAAGTCCAGTTCGTAAAGTTTTGCGTGGCGTGCATGCGAACATGTCTGTCACGAGCTTACCAATCTTTCTTTACTCTCTGCACCGTGTCAATCACCTGGTATTTCGTATACGTCCTCGTCCTCTCCCGATCACCGACGCAATGCCTCTCCCACGGCCAGAGTTTCGCCGACATCGTCTCGTTTGCCACAGAAGAGATAATAGCACGAAGAACACTGGCACCTTCTTTCTGCCATTTCTACACAATGGTTTTATCTATACGTACGCAGTACACTCGATGTCAATCCCATTTGAACCTCGAGTGTACTTGACGCATTGCATTAACTTGACTATTTAGTCGCTGATGCGGGTGCGCCCGGAACTCTAGCCAACGAAATTTCCAAGGTACAGGCCGCGTGCGGTCGAATTCACGCTTCAAGCTGTTCCGCAGTCGCCTATTTCCCAGCTCACAATTTAGAATCTTGCGAGATCACAATAGAGGAAATGTGAGTGTAAGACTCAATAGATGCGGAGTTTATAGCAGTGTGCCTATATAGCGGCATCGTCTGAGGTCATATGCACTGGAGACTTATCGGCAATGTTCATCCAGCCGTAGCTCGCCAGGGTTTTTTTTCTTTCATCCGATGCTTGCCTTGAGTATGACCTCTAGTTTGGACTTTTTGGTGCCCAGAAATGAGGGGACTCAGGACAGATCGCTAGCAATCTGGTGATGCGGCTCGAAGTGTCTTTCTCCTTGGTTGCAAACTCCCCTGAAGATTCCTTTGTGTCATAATAAGTATTGCAGCAAGGAAAATCAAGACATCAGTATTGGTGGTACAGAAGTCGACCACGCTCTATTCAAAACCGTACCAGTAGTTTATTATTCTTCCTAACTTCATGTTCACATGAGACAAGCACCCGAGTATGAGTGCAATAAAAAGACAACGGGATGATTGTTCGCCCATTATCAAGTCGCAAACTTGGGTGCTCCTGGTGCTTACTAATGAGGTGACCTTTGGCCCCGAAGGGTTTTTGGTAGATTTCCCGGACAGCCAAAGGAACAGGCCGAAAGAAGCATGGCGAGAGCATGGTGTTTATTTTTATCTGCCATGTCTACCATCACGCTCAAGAAGGTTTTTTCGTTGGGCTGAGCCTAGAGTTCGATTTATTGCCCAATGCGGCGATAGTTGATGTGAATTTTGTCCGGACAAAAATTGGAGATGTATCTCGTATGGGCCCTGAGATGCACTTACTCCTCGAAAGGTACTATGAAACTTAAATTGTGTATTACCCTTGGATGGCCGCAGAATGTTGCAGCAATACACCTTTGGTTTTGGTGATGTTAAACACGGAGTGAAATGTGACTATGATAAATGCCAATAGCTTACGAGCGTGGTTTCAAGCTTGAGAGGTGCAGTTTGGGTTTAATCGGTATCTTGACACTGTAGAAATGCGTGACTTTTAGGAGAAGCTCCGTAGTCAGCGTGGCATTGCTTTGCAAGCGGGAGGGATTGCTGCTATTTCAAGAATATACTATACCTTGCGCTGCCTATTAAAGGAAGAATTTAAGATCTAAAATATATCACAGGGTCCGCCTTAGGAACATGATTAACATCATCAATGAAAGGACAAGAACTAAAGCGCGGCAGTTAAATCTTGACATCTTGCTTTAGCCGGCTTAAAACACTACGTACTAACTATTTAGGAATATTTACGTTATAACAGATGTTCTCATGAGATGTAGGTGCATCTGATACCCTGCGTCCATCTCCGCGAAGACCAGGCAAATAAGCCCACGAAAATCATACGAATATGAATTCTGCTTCATGGCTCAAGGAACAACCATGGCCTCCTCGAATTTGTTTTACCATATGCTTCGCCAGGCACGATCATTGGCACATGTAACCTCTCTTCAAAAGCCGCCCAGCCCGGCTTGTTGCTTTCGCCCAATATCAGCACTCCACATTCCCAGTTGCGACAATTCAGCTTCGGTTGTCCAGATGCTTTATCCCTTACCAGACGCCCCCTACCCGACTTGTAGTTAGCGTGACTTCATATAGCTGTGTTATAAACCCTTACCATGCACTCTCTGACAGGTTTGCACTACCAATGTAAGCCCACGACACCTGTGAAATGCTGTTATGAGGTGTATGTCGTGCATAGAGAGCTTTTGTGTGCATCAAGAGCCCCGGCCTCACACTTTTACAGTCGTGGACTAATTCTCGAGGGAAAGTAGTAGAATCCCACCATTTGCTCTGAAGACATATAGTACCGCCATTCTGTAAAGTTCGAGTGTCAGAGCAAGTACGTTGTGACCAAACTGTAAGGCGAGCGACATTACATTGCTGCCGCCTCGACTTCGATTGACGGTTTCATGGGAGGGAAAATAAATGCGAAAGTCGTCAGGCTTGTAGCTAGGTTCAGCCTTTTGGGCTGCTTTCTTCTTGCCACCATTGGCGGTTCGTTTCGTGTACTCTCTCATTCCGTTATCCCCTTTCGTAGATATCTTTAGTACCGGTTGCAAAGGGGAAGAGAACGTATACCGACCCTGTGTGGCGTTATAGATGGCTGAGAGTAGATCGGTGTTCACCGCACCGAGCGAAGCTGTTACAAAATCCAGTTGGACATTCGATGTTGTTGCCAGGCCCAAAGACTTCACAGCTCGCCCAAGGCCGCAGTATCCTGCGATGAAAGCATTAGCTACGAGATGGGCCCTGGGGTATTCTTATTCTGACCAGTCCGCTTCCATGCGGTTCCCACGTGTGACTGTCCGCTGGCAGTTTGTTAATTGAGATAAAATATATGAACGGATTTGTGGCTTATAGGGAACCTACATGGTATGGACGAATCTGTATTGTTCTGTCTCCGAGAAATCATATTTAGATAAACTGTCGATTAAGCTTTCGTCCAGACCGGACGCCTTCAGGAAATAACAAAGTTCTTGCTCAAACATTGTAACTTGCTTCTTTGGCTGTGTTGCCATGGGCAAGTCAATCAAGAAGACCATGTTTTCCATGACGCCGGTCTCACCCCACTTGATAAAATTTGATTAGTCAAAAGTATTGTTGGCATCGTTCGTATTTCTCAAGCCTGTAATATATATACATTGGCATGATCAATAGCCCCGTCCATTTCAGTACATGAAAACCCCAACTAAAGCGATGAATAGGATAAGACTCACATCGTATGGCACTAGATTCCCGGTAGGGACAACTATGCGCATGTACTTGGGAAATTTGAGGAGTTGGAGCTTCGAATGCATACTGCCGGCTGGCACCATAGGAGGAAAGCAGAACCTAGCGATGAGCGTTAATCAACACCGGCCGGCAGTTTTTGCAACGGGGAAGTTGAAGGCACAACCAGGCTCCCCGCCAGCCTAGGAGTAGCTGAACATTGACAGGAGGTCATTCATACCGAATACGGTCTGCAGGGACATTTGCTCTCATTTCTTCCTTCTGAGCATCACTGGATGCAAACGCTATGCATACCATCTTGGTTTTCCCTGTATCGACTTTGGACAGCAACCAATCATCATCCCATTGGAAAGAGCTGAGAACTGCAAGCTCAAGCTGCTCTTTTTGCAGTATCTCCTCGATTTTAATATCGTTCTGGCGCGGGTATCCCATTGCCCACTGTAATTGTGTATTCAGCCAACGAGTATCATCTGACAAGCCGCGGAGGAAAGCTCAAGCTTTAC
This sequence comes from Astrocystis sublimbata, assembly GCA_022453515.1. Taxonomy (NCBI): domain Eukaryota; kingdom Fungi; phylum Ascomycota; class Sordariomycetes; order Xylariales; family Xylariaceae; genus Astrocystis; species Astrocystis sublimbata. Next base: position 34,437 of record JAJNNY010000102.1, on the reverse strand, counting down.
AAACGCACATACAGTTTTCCTGACGATGCCTTTAGGATACGGCAATGCGGGAGGTTGGAGCTTCTTATCGACATGAGCCTTCTGTAGGAGTGGCGTGCTGTCGAATTGCACACCGGCCTTGGTGCGCTGCTGCGGACGAGGGTCGGGGGTCTGTTCACCGTGGGGGGCTTTGCGCTTAGCCGCCCCCCGCGCGAGCCGTTCCTCTTCCATTTTCTTCCTGTCAAGTCCCAAGGCCGCAAGACCCGTCGGTTTCACGGCCTGAGACATAGTTTGATGCTGATGCAATGGTCGCTGGCCTGTGGCCGCTGATGGTGTTTGGGGGTTGGGTTTCTTTGGCGTGGGTGGACATTTCCAAACATGGTCTAGATCACCGTCTTCATCATCCGAGTCTATTACGATTGGCTTATGGCTGGTCGAAATGGGTGCGTGAGCGCTGTGGTCTTGAAGCGACAGCGCGATTGCGTAGCGCATCGCTGCCTCCTCGTCGCCGGCGAGGGGGTCGTCGTTAGGATCCATACTTAGATTTTGTCGTGAAGGATGGCTGTAAAGTTGAGCTCAACGAACAATGCATGCAAATGGGTGGTTGTGGATCGTGGTTGTGGATGAGCCGATTGTTGTAGAGTAGATGGATGCTACGCGAGCATTGTCGTCGGCCAACACGAGTGATGCACGAGTTCACGTGGGGGTGGGCCGTGAATATAAACGGACAGTGTGAGCAAGGCGGGCGCCTCACGGTGGCTGCTCAGGCCGCCGTGTAATCTGCCACTTCCATTGAGAAATCCCTGCGTACGAAAAAGCGTGGTCGATGGTCCATGAATGTGAATGGCCTGGCCGTCTTGGTCTCGTAGCAATACCTGGCAGGTTTAGCTTGGCAACTTGCATGCTCACTACCTACGAGTACAAGTAGGCTTGCTAGGTAGGTAAAAAAGTCTTGATAGGTATTGAAAACGATCAATAATAGATACCCTGGTACTTAGGTAAGCTCCAGGCTACGTACGTGAGCAGGTCGATCAGATCTGAATGTTGACGATGTCTACTATGTCGTATTGATTTGATCATGGTCTAAAGACGCTTGTACACATCGAAAAACAGTTGGGTTGGTGATATACTGAACCATGGAGGTCGTTGCTGTATTGGTTGCCCAAGCTTGACCTGTTGGGTCAAGGATGGGACCCAAGTGCTATATATACCATCAAAAAATGTTTTTTTTTTTTTTTCGTTTCCCTCCCGAAAATAACAAGATAAATTCATGGCCGTGCCACTTCCTTAGCCGTGGCCTGGTATCTGCCACAGACTTAGAATACGTTGGCTGCAACTAACTGATTCAACCTATCAACGCCCAGTTTGCAATTGCAAAACCCCGAGACGTCAACCATCGCAAAAACTCGAAGCATAGTAATCGCCCCGAGGGTCATAACACCGAACGCGATGTTTACATGCCGACCCATCCGCTCCAAGCCCGAATGCAAACCCTGCCGTAGTGCGGGACATCGCATGGCCTATGCCAGAAAATGATGCTGAGAGAAAAGATCGCAGTAATCATATCGAATCGTTCTTGACCGCCGCTTCCATGCAATATGCAACATGCAACCCTCAACATCGTGACCCAGAATGCAGCCGACATTAGTACATTACACAAGTTCAACAAAATAAGGATTGAAACGCCATTTTGCAATATACATTCCTCGCGAGAAGGGTATATGTCCGGAAATGAATCGCCATAGTAATCCGATGAGTTGAAGAAGCATAGGTATCGTAACAGGAAACAAAGGGAAAAAGAGACTAAGTACGGGGGCCGAGATAAATCACAAGGACAGTAAAAGATACTTGAAACCAGATCGGCAGATCGATGTCACGGACACCACAATCGAGATCTGATCCGTCCAAGCAGCTCGGACCAGGCAGGAGCTGCCTTTGGTTTAGCCCAGAGAATCGATTTTGAGCTTCCTGCGTAGGTCGCCTTCCAAGGCAATGATATCTTGCGACCGAGAACCCACTTCAGTGCTCAAATCTCGGAACGGGGTGGCCTGAGCACGTGGGGAGTGGCCAGCTAATGCTGATACTGGAAAGATTCCTCGCGCGGCGTGCGGGCCAGATCGATATACACCATATTGCCAGCTACCGGATCCAGGTTGCCCCTGGCTGGCCTGGTCCCCCGAGTGCGACGACGGACTAAACTGGGGCGGCAATTCTTGCGGTTTAGACCGTCCGATATGATTAGTGAAGAGATACTGCTTTAGAGCTTCAGATGAGTTCGGGCCCATTTGCTGATTCACTGGCGGGAATTGCTGTGGTGAGTTGTGATTTGATTGAGCCGCGCGAATGCGTTCCTGGTAGGGCGTTGAGAATGTAGGGCCGATAGACAAGCGTGAATCGCTACCCGAGCGCAGTGTTGAGTTGTCGGAAGAATGATCGCTTTCGGTGAAGATGGGGCGCCGTAGAGCCGTGTGGCCTATAGTTTTCGGAAATACGTTGCGTTCCTTGGGATGATGAAGATCTCGGAATGGCGATGGAGTTGCAGTAGCGGCCGTAGCGTCTATATTTGCTGAGCTAGCTCGGCGGCCGCGTGCCTTCTCGGCACGGTCGGCGCGGAAGAAGAATTCCAAAGGAGAATCATCGCGGCGAATAGGATCCTTTGTAGCTGCATCATCCGAGTCGGTCGAGTGAGACGACTCAGAAGATGTGCTGATTGATCTTGCCTCCATCATAGGAGGTTCTGCGTTAGGCGGACCCAAAAACTTGGGCAGTGGAAGCGCAGACGGCGCAGGGGATGCGTGGAAGGACGAGCCAGCGAACGCGGGCGCCCATGGCTCCCGCGATTGGAACGGCGGGCTGTCTCCGTCCTGTCGACAGCTAGGCGACGCACTACCGGCCTTGGCGCCACGGTTCTTGTTGCTTCTGTTCTTGTGTTTCTGGTTTGTTGATTGGACTCTCGAGGTGGTGGCTGCATCGGCGGTGTCAGCGACAACGTTGCCCACCGACTTCAACGGAGTGCGCGGGGCCGCGATGTCGTGGCTCTTGTAGGAGGAAATATCATTCTCGGAAACATAGGTTTTCTGACGGCCACCCCGGCTGCGGCGGGTAGTCTTCCTGTTAGGTGTGCTCTTCGGCGTGGTTTCTTGTAGCATCCTCCTGTGGCGACATGTATCCCGTGTCGGAGGAGAGTACAAAGATTCGAGGCTAGTATATGGTGAAGGTCTTCGTGGGCGCAGCTAGAGGAAGCTGACAAGGCCGATGGTGGAGAAGAGCAGATAGCGAAGACCAGCCAGTCTGAGGGGGGCTGTGTTATCGCAGTTGGGCGTGAGAATCGTGGATCCTTGCGAGTCAAGATGCGAATGGACCGTTGGACCGTTCTAGCAAAAGGAGAAATGAGTCGGGAGGAACGAACCTATCAATACTGAGGAATTTGGAGATATGGTAGCGTCAACGTGGGAGGTCGTGCCAGAGGGAAGGGGGAAGCAAGGCGAGCAAGGCAAGGACAGAAGGAAGGTGGCGGGCTGCGATGCCAACCTTATCACGTGCCGTCACCGGATCTCTACTACTCTAGGTAGGTAGGAGGTAGGTACATGAAGGTTGGAATGAAACCTAATGGCTGAGAGACCCGACCCTTGCTTGTACCTAGGTACTTAAGTTATTCCCCACCAGGCTGGGACCTACATGTACCTAAGTACATGTATGTAGGTAGACCTACTTCAGTACCTACCTAGGTGGGCACCTAGGCAGGAGATAATTTCATGCTTGAAGCTGTGCCCCAGACATTCGAGCGGATCAAAGATTGAAGGAGGGGCAACCGACAAGTGCTAGCACCTTTCAGGCTACTACCTACCTAGTAGTACCTGGAGGCAGCACTGTAGACCTCCAAGCTTGCCTGCTTGCTTGATTCCAACCTAGGTACCTTGCGGGCATCTAAGAGGGGCATCTGCACATCCCAAGCTGTCCATCATCAACAACATTGAACCTTACGTCCATACCTGCCTCTGCCTGACCTTACACATCTTCCAAACAACCTTCATCCCACGCATCAGTGCCTTCCTTCTGCCCATCCTCACCGTTCTCTCCTTTCAGTCCGCCTAGCCCTCGCACCACGACGAACCTATCATCTACCCTGCTTGACAGCTGCCACCTACTCAAGTACTCTCGACCGCAAGAACCAGCAGCTCCGCGGCTCGGCATCCAGCCTTTCCTCGACTACCACGTCGCACCGAATCATCGCAGGCCACCCCATTCTGATCCGCACCATGGCCGACGTAGACATGACGGACGCCCCGAACAACATTGTTGCCGCTCCCAAGCGCAAGGATGTAGAATCTGCTGCCAAGGACGAAGCCAAACTGAGGTTTGAGGTCAAGAAGGTCAGTGCTTCTCTGGATCATCACCATGAGGGGTGAACGCGTGGCCATTTTGTTTCCTAACACTGCTTGCTGGGTTAGTGGAACGCGGTCGCCCTATGGGCCTGGGATATCATAGTCGACAACTGTGCGATATGTCGAAACCACATCATGGACCTCTGCATTGAGTGCCAGGCCAACCAGTCCTCGGCCACCAGCGAGGAATGCACCGTTGCTTGGGGAATTTGTAACGTGAGTTGCAAGAGTGCTGGTAACGCGTACAAGTGGATGACTTGGCTGACTATGTCTAGCACGCATTTCACTTTCACTGCATCTCGAGATGGTTGAAGGCCCGTCATGTCTGTCCGCTGGACAACCGAGACTGGGAGTTCCAGAAATACGGCCGTTGAGAACCTGTTTGCCCTCCGCGGAGACAACGGGACATGCTGGGACATGGATCTACACAGAGCACGAGGATTTGGGGGGAGGCACCATCATTGGGCTTGGACCTCATATAGAGAGTTTCTAGCATGAAGACAAGGCTTGCTTTGCTTCTCTGGACGTGTGGGTTGGCTTGTACGATCATGTACATGGGCGCCCACTCGGGAATATCTAAGTCTATTTCCTGCGTGCTAGTTGAAGCTTAAGGAGCAAATTCATCATGCGGCCAACATCTTCTCATCTACGATTATGTCTTGGTGACTGCTTGAAATAGAAGGTCCACCGACGGGAAGCCACTGCACGGGGTGTTGGTTGTAAAAGGGCCACGGCGGGACAATGGCGAGGAAGGTCAGCGCGGTGCCGCCTAAGCCGATCTTCAGGGCGAGTTCAATGTCTTGGAGCGCGTACCCAACGAGGAAGGAGACTGCCTGTTTGATGCTGTTGTTAATACGAATGCTAATATCGATCTGGCTAATTTTGAAAGGCTAGGAAACCACGTACACCAACGACAGAAAGGAGAACGGTTGCCAGCAGTTCCGCTAGTCTCTGGCCGTGGAAATCCTGTAAGATGACAAGCAAGTGAGTTGAAGACCTCAATCCAGCTCGATACTGGCCGAAGAGCGGCTGGGAGAGCGGCTGGGAGAGCGGGCGGCACGTACGATTTGGCCATCAACAACTTCCCTAGCTTGCTCTAGCAGCTGATCGGCCATGGTCTCGTAGTGATTCCGATCCGAATACCAAGAACTCGTAGTTTTATTGCTGTTCGCGCGGTGTCACTGAGACTCAGATGGTGGCCCCATGGGTGTTTGGTTTATGATGGATGATAAGGTAGGATAGAAATGTTGCAACGTGGACCTTCGCTCGCCGGTCGCTCCCTGAGGTAGGCAAGGTAAGGCTACCTAGGTAAGTACTTAAGTAGAAGGTACCTACCTAGGAAGGTTTTCCAGTACCTACTCGTAGTCAGAGACATACCTACACAGACACCTACAGTGCTATATCATAATTTTTACAGTACATGCAGCTGAGTCTTGGGCGTACCTCACGGGCACTAAATAAGTTCATGCAACTTTTAGGCCCCCACCCTTCAGCATCTTCAAGTTGGAATTCTAAGTATCTACAGGTAAGCCCTGGTGTTACCTCAGGTACCTATTAGAAAGGCGAGTGATTCTGGCAGGCTAGAAATAGGGTGTGTTGGAAGAGATTGACTGTATGGGTTACCTCCTTCTCGTACTATCTACCTCCTACATGTATACCAATAGGTATATACTTAGATTATATGTTTATATGTGAATAGCGGATCTCTGCGAGGCGGAGCTAATAACGGTCCAACTACAGTACTCCGTACGAGTAATACTAATCTCATTATAGTTCAGCTTTTTAGGGCTTCATAGCACTGGAGCTCTGAGCCGGTCTGGTGGGCTTGACAGGGAAAATGCCTGAATGTTGGCACTTGAGGAGACGCATTTGCAGTACGAGTAATTGTGACATCGCATGTCGAAATGCCTTCATTCTCCCTGTACTCGTGAATGTAGCTCAACTCAGGCTAGGCTACGGACAGGGGCGAATTTCTTGACACCTGAAGATTTGCCCGAAGCCTTGGCTCGCCTAGCGTCTACAGTATGAATTTAGGATTATTACGAGTACTCCGCACGGAGCAACCTCTGAGGGCCACTCAGCTGCCCAGGTGGAAAGTGTCATCAGATCTGTGATTGGCTCAGGCGCGTCAGCTTTTCACGACAGCATCATAATATCTGCTAGATACATCCATGCAGGCGATACATGCTAGGTGCTCCGTCGAGCGTGTATGTATATGTATCTCATACCCCCCTGACGGTTTGACAGGGGTCCGGTGCCCAACGTGCCAATTATCATAAACAACCCACCTAGGAGAAAAGGTCGGAGTACGAGTAGAAAGTGGGATGAATTGTACTCGTAAAAGGTTGCCAAGTCTACTGTGTGGCCTATCTACCGTAAGATTAAGAGATCTAAGCTACATCAACACTGTATTTCCGGGTGGGTCTTTCTCTAGATATATGTAGGTATCTGGTAAAGCGCACGTATTGAGGTACCTAGTACTGAACGTATGCAGCAGATATAGGTACATACCTAGGTGGGTATGTACTTACATGTATACCTAGTACCTAATATCATCCACGTACTCGTAGATAAAAAGTGGAAGAGGGAAAAACTTGCACTGTAGCCACCACCTAGCCACAATCACCAGAATTGGTCAACCACCTACAGAGGGACCTGCAGCAGGTACTACGTCTACCTACCCTAGGGACCTGTGTAGGCATGTAGGGACCATACAACTCCAATCTTTAATAATTTTGCTCTTTGCCCTTCGCCAAGCAGTAGCACATATCCCCCTTTCACTCGACAATCTGCTTTCCGCCGCAATCATTTTTTCCCTCGAGGACGCATCTCTTCTTCCTTGCTATTTGCGAACCTGTGCGCATTGCCAGGCTTTTCGTTAACAAGCTGTCACTATTCGGAGCGGCAGCCACTAAATGTTGTCGCCTTTTTGCCGCAACACATTGCTCATCTTGCCTCCCAGCTGAAAATTGGCCTCGAACATCCATTCCATTTCTCGCCATCCACTATTGCCTAGTCATTCGCCAGTCGCCAGTCATAATCTACCATCCACCATTCAACGTGCTCCCTCCTCCTCCTTCCCCTCGACAACAGGGCTCGACAAGCTCCTCCTTCGGTTGCTACCGCTCCACGCATCCTCAAGAATATAAACAACAACCAGCCACGTCATTCCACGGCCCAGCGCTCTCGATCGCTCCTCGCGGTGAACTCACCGCTGTCCATCACAAATCACCAAGTTGGCGGGCCTCAACAGCGACAAGTTTTCTTTCTCTCGACCGCTTCTAGGCCCCATTTGCTGGGTCTACAGCGGCGTGGATACGAAGCCTCCCTAACTAGTCTGATACAACCAGCTGTTTTGTCTAATTACAGACTCCTACTTCGCTCCTCCTCTGTGCTCATCTTCATATTGGAGTCATAGTCTGTCACCGTCGGCCGTCGGACTGGTCCTGGCCTACCTCTACTCTGTTTTGCAGTCGGCGTGCTGCTGCGCCTGCTGCGACTCCGTATGCCGCTGGACTACCCCTTGACCAGTATGTGCGCCTTGGTGTGAACAGCCCATACAAGGCTTCCTCCCCTTGCCCAATTTCCAGTCTTCCATTTAGTCGAGACATCACGGTCAGCCGGTTTATACAGCCTCGCAATCAAAGTGCGGCCGAGCATCTGAAATTAAAAACCATGTCGGATCACGAGGGCAGCAGCTCTGGCAAGGTCTATGAGACCCCAGTCCCTGAGCTTGATGACCACCGCCACAATACCGCTTCCTCTCAGAGAATGGAACGCCCTCGCCGGGGCACTGTCGATACACTGTATGGCTCTCGCCAGTATCTGGATGCCGAGTGTGCGTATTCCCCGACTGATGTTAGGGTCCGGGACTTTGAAGAGGCCATCATGGATGAAGACGATGATGGCAACGACAATGATATTCCAACTAGCCCTCATCATGGTCGTCGTCCCACCTTTACTTCGACAAACGAGCGAGCTGTGTCACCACCAAATTCCGTCAAAGCTTTTGCGGAGGCGCGTCGTCGCGAGCGTGGGTTTTCAATTTCTGACAACCGAGGTGCCAACCAAGACGAGGGTGAAGTGCTCCACCGCACTCAATCGTCAGTCAGCCGTCATAGCCAGCGGTCTGGTCGTAGCAGACCCGGAACGTTCGCTTGCGATGATGTCGCTTCTTTGGCAACTAATAAGACGGCAGAGGAAGATGTATGTTTCCCTATGCAAGATGACCATAGGCAAGATCAACTTTACATCGATTTCGACTATCTAGAGAACTTCGTTGCATCAGAGGAGCTGGCACGGAGACAGAGCCTTGAGCAACAACAAGCTCCAAGGGTTTTTCCGACTTTGCGAGCTGAGCAAAAGGCTCAGCACGGCGAGCCACTGGTGACGACTGATGGGGATATCATTTACATCCCTTCCTCTACCTCCGAAAGGAATGAGAAGCCATCGCAGCCAGGCGAGAGTTCAGGTCCAGACCTTGGCAATGTTCCTCTGGATAAGGAACATATGGATCGAAACCGCTTCAGCTTCTTCTCGTCTGCCTGGGAATCAACTATCCATGCCGCCGAATTCGGGGATCTTGTGTTACCTGGTGAAGACCTTCGGGGTCTGTTCAGTTTCCCGCGTGATGAGCCTGACGGCGTGTGGTGGCTCAATGTCAACAGGCCAACAGAAGAGGAGGCGCGAACATTGTGTAAAGCTTTTGGTGTTCATCCCTTAACAATCGAAGACATTACCACACAGGAAGCTCGTGAGAAGATTGAGATCTTCCCTTCCTACTATTTCGCCTGTTTTCGATCCTTCAATGTCGTCCAAGACGAAGACGGACCTGATTATGAACCATTCAACATCTATGTCATCGTTTGGCGTGAGGGAACTCTGAGCTTCAGCTTCCAACCAAACAACCATGCTACACAGGTCAGAAAACGAATTGCCAATTTGAAGGAGTATGTTTCGCTGAGCAGCGACTGGATATGCTATGCCTTGATGTAAGTTCGCGGCCCTGTCCTAACTGAATTTCCACCTTTGCTAACTAACCATTTCAGTGATAACATTGTCGACTCTTTTGCGCCAGCAATTCACCGCATTGAGTTGCTCACGGAAGGGATAGAAGACTCTGTCTTTACAGCCCGCTCTGCCGACATGCACATGTTCCTACGTAAACTTGGCGGTGTTCGGAAGAATACACTCGGCTTAATGCGCGTACTGGGCGGGAAAGCAGACGTCCTCAAAGGCTTCACTAAGAGATGCAATGAGAACTACAAGGTTACACCTCGAATGGACATCGGCATGTACCTCGGCGATATCCAAGACCATGTTGTCACCATGATGACCAACCTGACACATTTTGAAAAGATATTATCTCGAGCACAGAGCAATTATCTTGCCCAGCTTACCATTGACAGTATCTCCCAAGGAACAGAAACTAATGCTGTTCTGAGCAAAATCACGTTCATTGCCACCATCATTGTTCCACTGAACATTGTCACCGGCCTATTTGGCATGAACGTCGATGTGCCATACGGTGGCAATGGCAGCCTCACTCCCTTCTTCGTCATCCTAGGAAGCCTTGCGGGATTTGTTATTCTAGCGCTACTGTTGGCTAGGCGTGTCCGGCTCATCTAGCCTCTATGCTGGGATTGCTCGGATCTACACTGTTCTTTCCTTTGTTGCGGTTTCTCGGAAGAAAGCGTTGGCTCAAGCATTCATAGAAAACATTTAGAGCACTGAATAATCTACCATTTGCCAACGGAGCCATACAAGGTACGCTCGGATTGCAAATCCAGAGTCGTTGTATACTGCCGCCTTTTGAGTGAGAGGAGGTGCTCTATTGGGCAAAATATTTCATATGATTTTCTTTAGATGTCCCATTAGAGTGCTTCCACACTCTACGAACACTGGGGATGTCGACAAAGTTTACATCTACATTGCCCACGCTAGTTCCTACGCTCCCTCGTTCGGTCCCCATAGATAGACTATTCGTGCATAGAGCGATCCATGTAACCAAGATATATACCCTGTAACAACAATATTATGACAATGTGCAAAAGTCTGGATCAAATATAGCTGCTCAGGAGCACACGTGACTACCGATAGGGCATCCATCACTGAGAAAGCTCGACTGGTGCTGTGCTCCCTTGATAGATTGGGACGTGGAGAAGAGATGGGACATGGAGAAGAGATAGCTCCAGTGGTTGAACGGTTCAAATGAGTAGTAGGTCAAAAGGCAATTGCACGACAAATATGACCTTCTACGTCTCTGGCAGTTAACGGATATAAGCTGCGTGGATTTGAAAGCACAAGAGTAGTGAGGATCAAAGATAGGCCAGGACGTTGTGAGTCATGACACTTCATATCGGTATCGCAATTGGATATCGTACAGTGGCCTTGCTTGTTCTTAGAGGTCGGGATCAATATCTCAGAGCCATTCATTACACCTGAACAGTATGAATCCCATGCTGCGCAATATAGTACACAAGTATCATCCAGTTTGCTACCCGTGGAGCCCTTCGTGAGCAATGACAAGTCTAAGACAAGTTCGGAAGGGGATGCAGGATAAACACACATTTGACAGGCTGCTTGTGCGATGTCGCCTGTGATCCTAGAGTTTTGTGTGGCAAGGCTGATATCAGAGACGAGAAAGACCAGGCCAGTATCTAAAAAGGGGAAAAGTATAGGATTCTGTTCTCCTCCAGACCGGCACTGACGACGACTAAATATAACGGTTGTGACGATGAAAATGGGCAAGACCTAGCTAAACAATGCATGTACACATGGTTATTTTCAAAGTGTGCTCGAACGACAGCTTCAGTCAAACCTTCATCCTCTGTGAAGAGAGGATACCTAGGACGAAGAGGACGAGGAGTCTTGTTTTGTCAATGAACCCTCACCACCTACAAGGGAGAAGGGCAAAAGATACCATGCAGAAGTAATGGAAGATGGGAACCAAACACTCGGACCACAATAACTATGTACAGCTGGTCTGACCTCGCTGGATATCCTCCGGTGGGTCAAGTCCGAAATTTCTGCTGTCTTAGAACTAGAAGGCAGGGACCTACGTACTGTAGCCGTAGCATAGCTACAGGAACGAATTACTCTGATTGTATCAAAGAACTTGCAAGCAAGGAGCTTTCTCTTCAAATACTTCATCGACAATGGTCGGCGATGTGCTATGGCCTCGCCGCAGCCGACTGCTTCCTTTATTCAAGTGCTGCCCTCAAACTAGCCAAGTATCCATCGTGTATGTTGAACTAAGTCGGAAAGCAATGCCTATATGGCTATACCCGTTAATCTAGATGACCGAGATATCGCTATCAAATAGGAGACACTGTAGCATCTTCAGTAGTCAGATATGCGTCTAGAAAAGTGCCTCTGATGCATATATCAATGGCCCTCTTCCATGTCGTCAACCCCAACGTAGCACCATATAACGGTATTAAACGTGTCGGAATCACTTTTCTGTGAGGTCGCTCTTGGCGTCAATAGCCATAGTAGGGGACCATGGGAACCATGGTCGAGGAGAGGGCCAAGGTTTGTCAATATCATATAAGATCTGTGCCTTGGGCGTTTAGACTGCGAAAAGGTTCGATGAACTTTCCGCGCCGGGTGAAACAGGCCGTCATCTTCAGAACTGGCACAACTCCCGCCTCGGTCAGACGCATCGCCAGAGACCGCACACTCATATGAAGGGGAATGTCGAACTCGATGACAACATATCTGAAACTACAGCATTTGGGTGGTTCCACCCCGCAAGTAGAACAGCATGACTCCTCGCAAGAATGCAGTGAGATGAATCGCCGTATATTGCATTGTGTATGTGGGTAAGCAAAGTTTAGTATAAGGATCAGGAAGCTTAAAGCAAGAAGCCCTAAGGGTAGGTGAAAGGACACGCAAACGATATCGTGTGAAGTGGGATTGACCCCATATTATGGCGAGAAACGGCTATGAACATGAACGACCCTTATAACAGTCGCTCCGAACTGTACAAATGCTTCAACTTCGCGGAGGCGGAGGCGGAGTTGAGGGTTGTGATATGGATGAGTATGGTCAACTTGAGTTTGTCATCAAATCCTGGCGAGTCAGACAGCAAGCAGTTGTGTTAATGGTTCTGCCACTCACGGTTAAAAAAATACAAGAAACACCGCCGTTGGCCTCAACTGATGACTGGTTTCGGGCTCTGTGACGAACCTTCATACTATTATGCTTAGGGGTGATACTTCGAGGTTGTCGTCTTCAGCAGAAAATGCAACACGATGTTGAGACATAACAGACTAGCCGCTTCTCGGATGGTTCTGAGCCGCAAAGTACTATTCAGCTGGTCAGGGCACGCTATCTTTGCATCCAGCGGGACGAATACGGATGAGCAGCGCCTAAGCCGAGGCTTGTCCAGAATACGATTCTTCGCTTGGATACAGGCTCGACAGGGTCTGAACACGACAATACCAGCCTCGCCAGCCACCCCGGACTATGGGCAGGCGTTGAGCCAGCATGCCTATTTGATGCTTAGCTCCATGGGCCAATCCACTTGAGATCGACTAGGTGAAAGTCGGGTCAGGCCGTTATACTATTTGGGGGCAAGACTCGGATTATTGGCAGGGGGTGATTACCCCCGTTGGTCGCCAATCAGCCGCTGCTCGTATCGTGCTTCGACTTGGCCTTAATACGAAACAGCAATCAAATATGATCTGTCGAATCAACCGATCTGTCGACCCCTGCGAATTTCGTGACGCCCCCCCACGCTCGCCACGAACGCCCGGGAGATCCACCCCAGCATATCCAAAAACGTCATTGCAACCTGCAGAGTCCAAATGCAGCCCTACGAATGCAAGTGATACGGCTTGGCAATACCGTCGCTGAGCTTTAGGAGCATTTGGCAGCATCGTGCAACATACCGCTTCTCTCAACTATGGAGTGGGCGAAGAATCATACGGTAATGGTAATAGTCGAGTACAGTACCGTTGACGGGGGTTCTCGGAGCTATTTCCTGCATACGGGCATACGGTAGCATCTTTCTCGTGTCGCGACTAGTTTGCCGCGAAAATAGAGTCATGTTGCTTCAAATAGTTGCAACCTGTCGCTATGGCCTGCCGGGCATCGCTCACGATGGCAACCGCCCTCGCGATCCGGCATGTTATATAAACATGAAATGGCCCGCTCTGACTTGGACAGCGCGAGGGTAGACCATGAAACCCGGGGCAGCGCTCTATAGATACATGTGAACAGACCATATTGTAGACTTGAGTTCTCGACACTTGACTATCACACACAGTATTCTAGCTTCTGCGTGAGTCCGAGATAGCAGGCGCGACAGGATCAGCTGCACTGCTGCCCGCGAAGATCCGTCTGACACGAGAATGCAGCGGTGATATATCCATCGGATTTGTGAACCACAGTGCAGGATGGTTGGTGTCCCTGGAAAATATAAAGGTACGGCCCCAAAACAACACAGATATTACGGTATTCGTGCTGAACTGAACTTGTGCAGGCTGCAATACTTGCCGGACTCGCAGGGTCAAATGCGACAACACCAGGCCATTTTGCAAGAAATGTATCGATTATGGCCGCGAATGCGCCGGGTATGAACGAGAAACAGTCTTCATCGTCGGCACGCAAAATGATAGAGGTAGAGTTGGATCTCACCCACCACGGAATGCGCAATCCTCGAGAGCTGCCCAGTCAGAAGTTAGTACCCAGCATACCGCTGGACACAGTTATATTGCGGCCGAACCGTTACGGGCTGCGTGGGAGGAGAACGTTAGCTTGCAATCGGGGCCGAAGTCCCAAGTAATGCGCATAGTTGCACGTTACGCGGACCTCGACTCGGCCATCGAGGTGGATGACATGTCACCGGAGGGCCATGGTGCATCTCTATCGTGGGCGGGTTCTCGGGCTCTCGACGTAGCCCCAACATTTCGCGAGGAAGTCTTCACTATGAAGTCCTGTTGCTTCGTCAGCCTGCCCGAAGATACCGATGACTCGACGCCTACTTTGGACGGAAGAGTATGTCTCTTCTTATATCAGGTAAGGCCAGAATAGCGGTATCAACGATTGTCTGGTTTCCTTTACTAAGCAAAGTTTTCAGCAAAACTCGTCGACAGTATATACCAAAGAGCCTACATTGGCAGATGCAATACGAGAGTTAGGCCCCGCGGCATATCGAGCCTTTCCGGAGCACCACTTCTTTGCGCGTGTTTACAGACCAAATGCAGTGAGTACCGAGACCGACAACAGAAAGCATCCCGAGTATCTAGCACTAATCGGTGGATTAGGTCTGGGCCGCCCTACTTAATCGTCAGCCGACGTTTCTGTGCAACCCTGAATGGACGGTTGTGCCCTGGGAACACTATCCGCGTACCTCTCTGGATTTTCTGCTCGACATCGTCGTGCTTTTGCCATCAATATTTTCGCGAACCGATGATATTATACAACAGAACGCAACTCCCGAACACCAACTGGAGATAAAAGACTTACTAGTGAACTGTCTAAATATAGAAGCTCAGTTTGACATCTGGCTGAGCGCGGTGCAGCAGATGACTAGCACATATTCGGCACCATATTGGGTGGCAGACAGAGCCGCACGAATACCATTCAATGAACCGTTGAGCTTTGCGAGTCCTTTGCTGTGCCTCATGCACGTCTATTATTGGGCAGTGCTCATAGCGTTTCATCAATGCATATACACGATCCTCAAAGCCGTTGAGGAGCCGGAAGATGAGGGAACCGCGGATGTGCTGCCGTTAGGTCTTGATCCCCAAAGATACCAGCCAGCGGAAACCAGGAAACTGGCCGAGCTGGTATGCCGCAGCCTTGATTTTGCCCTTCACACCACAGCGCAGCCGGACTCATTATTGGCCCCAGTCTGGGTTGTGCGAGACTTTTACAGCCGCATGAAATTCTTTGGGCTTTGCGAGCTCGAAGGCCTGTGGGTTGATGACTTCACCGAGAGGTTGGGCGATCATAGTCGGCGGCTGAATAATTGGTTGGAGGAAAAACGATGGATCGGAATCAGACAATTCGGCTAAGGGTGTCCAACTTCCATGGCTGCGAACTTCATGTCATGCAATGGTACAATAACGATTGTGATCAAGGCAAAAGCAATGTCCCTCTCGTTCGGTACAACACATCAACATATACTCAGAAAACACGAGGGGCGGGGGGGATTGATGTAGGAGCTGGCACTCCAAGTAAACGAACATAAGGAATACTGCGCGTGGGTAGATATTTAGTCCGGCATGTTTTACAGTTGCTGTAATCTAACGTTTGTATAAACTACTAGGTATAATAAATGCAATGGATGAATGGACTCAGTTGGACCTGGAAGGGTGACAAAGTATTCTAGGATTTGCCATTAGTAGGGTCCGTGGCTGTGCGGCTGTGAGGCTTTGCTAGTTGTGGCTCAACTAGTTGCTTGGCAGGATGTAGGTACTGTAGGTAAGTACCTAGGTACACAATGGATTAGAGCCACGCACCCAACCTTAGTGCAATGGTGGGGGGGGGGGGGGGCTTACCAGCTTGCCAAGCTAAAGTTGGGTTGGCTGGAGCTGTTGTTTGGGAGCTTCGTAACTCTTTAGCAGCCTTGCGTATTGAACCGATCATCACAACCTCGACAACCACGTCCCCCGATCTCTTGTCCACTACGTTGTTGCAAAGTCCTGCCCCTCTCCCACTTCACATACAGCAGCAACTCATAGTCAGCCCGCATCATGGCGTCAGGATACGACAGAGCCCTCTCAGGTATGGCTTCGTCCGTAATCTTGGCAGATGCACACCTCAGCTAATCATCGCTATGTGCAGTGTTCAGGTTGGTCCCTTGCGCGACCGTCAAGCGACATCGGCTTTCTAACAGTGGACAGTCCCGACGGACACGTTTTCCAGGTTGAGTATGCCGGTGAAGCAGTCAAGAGAGGTAGAGACTCGCCCGTCCCGCCCACCGGCTCCCTTTGCACAATCTGACTTCGGCATGCTAGGTACCTGCGCCGTTGGCGTGAAGGGCTCGGATATCGTCGTCCTTGGTTGCGAGAAGCGATCTGCCATGAAACTACAAGACACGCGCATCACACCCTCCAAGATCGGACTGGTTGACACACACGTATGTCTTGCATTCGCAGGTCTTAACGCCGACGCTCGCATCCTGGTCGACAAGGCCCGCCTCGAGGCGCAGTCACACCGTCTGACGGTCGAGGACCCCGTCACGATCGAGTACATCACAAAATACGTCGCTGGAGTGCAGCAACGATACACACAGAGCGGTGGTGTGCGGCCGTTCGGGATCAGCACCATGGTTGTGGGATTCGACAAGGGCAGCACTGCGCCCAGACTTTACCAGACAGAGCCCAGTGGCATATACTCTGCATGGTGCGTGCTCGCAGACCCATCGCCTTTCCCGGCACCAAGTCCAGGACTAACAGTGAGTAGGAAAGCGAATGCTATCGGCCGCTCGAGCAAGACGGTGCGAGAGTTCCTCGAGCGAAACTACAAAGACGACATGGACCGCGAGGCTACAATCCGGCTAGCTATCAAGTCACTGCTGGAGGTCGTCCAGACGGGCGCTAAAAACATCGAGATTGCCATTATGGCACCGGGCGAGACTATTGAGATGCTGCCGGTGGAGGAGATCGAGTCATACGTGAAGACCATCGAGCAAGAGAAGCAGGAAGAGGCCGCCAAGAAGAAGACCGGCCGGACAGCTGGCCAGGGAAGTGCATCTATCCTGACGAGGGGAACGGAGGGTGGGAGCGAATAGGCAACCTAACGCTAGATGAGCCATGAGGTAGGCTGGGTATCACGACGTTAAAAGACATGATCACGACAAGTAAGGGCTTGTGCCATAAGAGTGTCCTGCGAGTTTAGGGGGAACCAACAACGCCATTGTTTTGACGAAGCTCCGTCTCCTCTTGTTTCATTGGTCTCGTGTCGTAAAATTATGGTATCATAGTATGAATCAACTTGCTCTTGAATGTGCACCCCCCTCGCTTTATCTCAAGTCCCGGCTCATGCGTTGGGGCCGAGACGCTATGGTACGGAGCGAACGACAAGCATTATCTTTGGTGGCCGGTGTCAACCCAGCTTGTCCGCCTCACGCTGAATATCGAATATCGTCCTCTGCTCGGTGTTCTTCTCGCGGTCGTCCTTGAGCATGCGGTTGTCCATACGGGCGTCCTCTCCCTCGACGCGGAGGGCGGGCTTGGGCACGACGGCCTCGAGGACGAAGTGGTTGTCGCAGTGCGGGCAATACTCATCGGCCTCCTCGAACTCTTGGGCGTCCTTGCGGAAGCATTTCCGGCACTTCTTGCACGCGAACGTCATCTCGAGGGTCTGCTGGAGCTCGTGCGACTCCTGCTCGTGGTGGCAGTCGGCGCAGTCGAACCATTTCTTGCCTGAGCGATCACCAAGCCATTGCCAGCCGTCAGTTCCGTACCTGGTGAGGTGGCTCGAATGGCGTGTTGCTTCGTGGATCGGTCCGGCTACCGCGGCCGTGGGCATGGATGGGCATGGTCACTTACAGCATGGCGACCGGATCGCCACTTGGGCATTCAAGATATGCTTGCTTTCCAAGCTGTCAGCGACGTTCAAGCCTCCCCAAAAAGAAGTAGTCGGGTAGGTGTGCTGACCACATCCTTGTGACCAAGCCAAGTACTACAATTGTGGTTGAGTTTGTTGCCGAATGGCCCGGCGCTGGAATGAAGCACGCAGGACTGTCTGCAGGTGTGCTGTGGCGTGTCACGAAATTTCGATGATACTTAAGTAGGTATGTAAGGTAGGAAGTAGAATGATTATAGGTTTAGGTAGGTACTTGAGCACCTACAGTGGAGAGGGCGCCAAGGGGCGGGCGCTTTTCCTTTGGAACCCCTGCCCTGTTGCCCCGCCAGCGCCTTTGTTCGACATTGCTAACATCGGGTTGACTCGTTGACCTTCCTAAACATGGGGATAGTGGGATGCAGTGCATCGATTCTGCATCATAAACCCATCATAAACCCGTCGAGTTCCAAACATACAATAATCACATCCCGCTTTCAATTAAGGGTGTCTAGAAACCCGGTAGCTGTTGGCACTTGTCGCATCCCGCTGCTCACACAACACACTCTCCACCTGGGTAGACATACCTACCATCAAGCTGACACCCAAGCTGATTGCATTGTCAAGCCCATGCAGGTAAGCTCTCATGTTATTAGGTATTGTCTTAGTATATTATTATTACCGGCTTCGAGCCAATGTGAAACATACTCGACATCAGCCGTGTGCTCACACGAGAATCCATCTTTGAGTTAATGCGAGTGGCCATTGCCAGAGAAAGCCATAGCCACAATAACGCCTGTTGAGGATGCAGAGGAATCCACCGAGGTAGATTTCAAGCTAAATCAAACCAGAACCGTACTCCCCGCCGGCTTTTATATCGTGTCGTTGGAAAGCCAAAGCCTTGTCTTCCCTTTGTGTTCAAGAGCATGTCCGATGTGTTCTGAGCATGGTTCGACGGAGCAAGCGGGGAGGACCACATGTGCTTCCATACTCATGCAGTGGCGAGACAACAGGCCGCCTGGTGATGTCTGCTGCCGCCACCCGACGGAACAGAGCTCGAGATGGTGTGTGCATTTATCGGAAGCAGTTGAATTTGCCAAAAGAGAATCGCCAGGGTCCGCGGTGGACGCCGTGACGACTGACATTGACGCTTGTGCCAGCGCTGTTTGAGAAAATAAGTTAGAATCGGCCGTCTTCGGAAAGTTTTAACTCGTAAATCAGGTGTCTCAAGCGCATGCATAACTAAGCAGTACTTATGACCAGAAGTTTTGCCGAATGGGGGATTAAAATACTGAAATTTACTAACTGTCGGCCACCGACGCCCTTGGAGTAGAAGAAAGGCATGATGAAGGTGATGGGAGTTGATAGGTCACAGTGAGTAAATGATTTGATTCCTGTTGATAGAGAACAGCTTAGCCTGGTTTTGACGTGCAAATATTCGAGGACTTATCGGTGCTTACCTTGGTTTCTGTGGTTATCAACAATGATAGACAGTTGGATTTGAATTAGAAGATGGAGATAGAACGCTGTGCTTTAGGGTCGGATAGCAGTAGGTTTATATCACCGCCTTGTTCTAGGACATCTGCTAGATTTTTTGTGCTTGGTATTGAATCACATTGCTCTACTAGTACACGCTTGGCGATGTCATTCGTAGATTACGTCATGTCTAACAAACACAAACAAGCTTTACCTCATGTGCATGAGGACATAAGCTCGCGGGGGCGATCCTTCCTAGGTACCTACCTAGGTACACATCCTTTCTCCCAGCCTAGAGGCACAGCACTCGCATCTGATTGGCCTCCGGCATTGGACCTTGCGCCACATCCTACCTATCTACCTGCAGGTGGGGGCTTGGGTAGGCCCCCGATCCCCTAGGCCGCTAGGTGGGCCACAGTTCATGTTTAGATGTCTCGACATGATCATGGGATTCATGGATGTTGATGTTGCTTGTGCTTGTTACATCCTTAGGCGGTCTCGATGCAGCAGTCAGTTTCAAGGTTCAAGGTTATCAAGTCATTGCACGCATAAAGACAATCAGGTAGGCGAGTAGGTACCTTAGTTGCATCATGGCCCCAACTACAATTTTTGTTGTTGTGACTGAAAGCTGTCTGGTAGCACATATGATATCATGTACCGGCCTGAATTTGATAACGTGTTACTCTAACGAAGACATTCGCAACGCTCAAGTGGAACAAGACAATCCCCCAATCTCTCCCCAGCCCGCAGTGCGAAAATGAAATGAAACTGCCCTCTTCCCCATCACTGAGTTCCTAGGATGACTATTTATATTCATGCCCTACAAGATCACCTATGTAGTGCATGATGGTATACCTTTTATAATACGATTATGGAGCCCATTAAGGGCAGTATGAAGGTTGTCCATTAGTTCTAAGTTGTTACGGGATTAAATGAAAGCTGTACACAAGCCTCTTTAGCAATGTTTTGTTCATGTCTCACACTGCATGCCGAGGACTCCAGACGTCAATGGGGTTGATGTACATAGGATAGCTCAAGGGCATCTTGCTTTGTGTCAACAGTATCACCGATCCATCACAGCGTCTTCTGTGCTGCCAACACAGCATACTCAAAGGCCTCAACGAACGACACACAATCGCTGTAGTTGTTGTAGAGCGGCGTGGGTGCAACTCGAATGACATTGGGCTTTCGCTCGTCCAGGATCACGCCGTGTTCCTCCAGGCCATGCATTGTACCATCCAAGAGACCATCCGCAAGCAGGAGACTCAGTTGAGCGCCTCGCTGGTCCGGATCAGGCGGTGTGATAGCCCGGAAAAGCTTCTTCGCATCATCCGACATGGTCGAGAGACACTTCTCGAGGAATGCCGTCAGCTTCTTTGACCGCTCCCGCAGGGCAGACATACCGCCGGCCAGCTCGAAGATTTCTAGTGACGCGCAGACGCTCGTCATGTCGATGACACTAGGGTTGCTTAGCTGAAACCCAGCGGCTCCTTTGACGGGGTGAAATTTGTTGTCCATTTGGAACCGCGTCGCTTTGTCGTTCCCCCACCAACCTGATAAGCGGTTGCCGTAGCCCCGCTCAGGTTCAGTATCTGTGACCAGACTTGTTACCAGGCTGTTCCTTTCATGTACGAATGCACCTCCTATCGAACCAGGCCCACCATTCAGGTACTTGTAAGTGCACCACGCCGCTGCATCGACATCCCAGTCGTGAAGCGAGAGAGGGACATTGCCTGCTGCATGCGCAAGATCCCAGATAATGAAAATGCCGTGCTTGCGGGCGTATGCTGTTATCGTGGGGATGTCTAGTAGCTGCCCGGTGTAGTATTGGATCCCAGGGAGTAGTATGAGCGCCGTGTCCGCTGCGTGTTTGGATATGACGGCCTGGATATCATAGGTGCTGAGCACCGAGTCTGATGCGAAGGGTGACTCAATAGTGACCATAGAGGTCTCAGGGAAGAGCCCGTGGTGTCTGATCTGACTCAGGACTGCAAACTGTTCATGCTACATTAGCTCACCTCTCTCACCAATCATGACGAAGTAGTGCCTACGTGGTCGCTGGGGAAGGCTTTGCTCTCCAAGATGATCTTATGCCGACCATTGGGATCGGGGCGGTAAAATGCAGACATCAGCAAATGGAGGTTGGCTGTTAAGGTCTGCATGATGGCCACTTCCGTCTCTGCCGCGCCCACTATGGGAGCCATCATTTTGGCGGCCCGGAGATCTGCATCAAGCCATGTGGGCAGAGGAGAATCCTCGAGCGGTTTGAAGTGACCCTGGACACCCTGTGTTGCCCAAGTCGCAAGATACTGTTGAATGCGGGTGGCCGTCCTCTTCGGCTGCACCCCGAGGGAGTTTCCGCATAAGTACGTGCATGGCGTCGTTTCATCGACATGTGCCTCTGCGCTACGATCTACAGATGTTCAGCTCCTCTGGTGGCAACGCAATGTAGATGATAAGCTCACCACCTGCCGACAGCGTCTTTCTCTTCACGTCGGCTACAGTTGGTATGTGGAACTCATCTCTGAGGTGGCGAAGGGGATCCTCTTTGTCGAGGGCTCCGGCCTCGGTGCGGAGGCCCGAGAATCGGGCAACATCAACCGGAGCAGTCATGGACGCTTGAGTTTCAGTCGATTGCCTTGTATCACGGCACCTGGGGAAGGGCGAGAAAGAAAAAGCCGGAGAATGCAATGGCCGAATTGTGACTAGTCCCCAGCTATGAACGGGAACTACTGAGAATGAGGTTGGGCTGTAGGTAGTATGTTTGGGCTCGACAGCGAGGATGGAACTGTGCAGGAGGACCTACCGACCTGGATATTCCGATATGCCCCACTCCACCTTGCGGGGTGAGTCGCTTGAAGGAAGGTTGGATTGGAGCTATATGTAGGTATGAATATACAATAGCCTTATGACGTCTAATCAGTCCTGCCCAATGTGCTTTTTTGTTTGTTTTTGTTGCTTTTTCTTGGAGAAGCAGTAGGTAGATGCTATGACAGTTGCAAGTCGGCAGTTAGTTAGGTGAGCACGGATCCTGCACAGACACGATGTAAGTTATTGCAAGTTCGCCGGGACCTCAGCAAACTCGCCAATGTGTCGCAGTGATATGCATATATACCTAGGTATGTATGGAGCCTTCGTATCGGTTCAAGTCAAGCTTTTAAACAAGCTTTTTAGTGCGACCTGCGATGTGCGATGCCGCCCATTGCATAGCCGGTGTTTTGCAATATGCCTTGCGTCTGTGAGCACTCCAACCAGAATTTAACGCACTATGAATGTGGCAATTCGTGAGATGAGTCTCGTGGATCCTTGCAGATGCGTTAGCCAACGCTCGGGGCTGCACCTTTGCAAGCAAAGAAGACATTGGCCATAAAAGATGCCGTCGAGTCTGTCCGTCAAGGTTGTTCCTATGGTCATGCTCGATCTGCTCGACACTGCCCGCTTGTCAACAACAAGACCGATGCTGACTTCCTAGGCCTGGGTAATGTCCCATCTGCTCGATTGCAAGAAGTTTGTGAAGCCATATATTCCACAGAGTACATACTGTGCCTACATTCGCTAAAGAATCATTCGCCACACAAGTGTAACATGATGTGTTGGGTCCAACGCTACGCAATGTGCCCCCAAGTGTGTAGCTCCAGCTCTACTGACGGGCCTTGACTAGAGCAAGATCGATATGTACAAGAACGAACTACTGTTGGGCTATCAAAAAAAGTCGCGAGACGAGGCCAGTGCATATACTTGCTCAAGGAGTTGGGGAGGGGGGCGGAAGTTCATGGCAATAGACCAACAATGTTGCCGAAGCACCCGCCGGGTTCGTAGTCTTTAGCTAATGATTAATCACAATCCTGTGCGAACGGGGAATTCCTGTAGAGTGTCCGCCATGTCGCAAGGTGTTGTATGACTGGCGGAAGCCATAAGCGTTAGTTGCATCGGCGGCATCACCTAGATATGAGTATTAGCTCAGATATCGTGATTTTGCGATAGTAATGGGTATAATTTTCCATTCGCAGATCCGTTTTCGAGCGGGTCTCAATGCAACCGTTTCACGCCCGAGTTCGAACGAATTGAGCAGGTTGTGCAGCAAATAGCGTTGGCGCTGTAGTACAACATCAAGCCCAACAATGGAAACGGACCACCGAGTTCCCGTGATATTTCAATTTGGAGTAGGAGATGGCGACAGTTGGGGAAGCCGAAGAAGGCTCTGGCCACTCTCCAATATGGCGGGGATGGGACAGGGTGGGTAACTGGGGGCAGGTACGTAGCCTACTCGTAAGGCACAGCGGGAATTCAATTTGGGGAACAGAATCTGGGGTTCGTTGGAAGTTGGAACTAGCCAGCCGAGCCAGCCAAGCACGTAGAAAGGCCCAAGTTGCCGAGTTGCTTTTCCACGGTATCCCCAGCTAAGTAAGCCCCAGCGTAAGTAGAGCCCCGAGCCCAGAGCTCTGCCTGAGATACCAGAGCAGGAACCAGGGGGCCAGACACCCTCGGCACCCAGGGGGTTGAAAACGATGACTATCACGAGATCCGCTTGATTTGAATTTTGTTGAGGGTTCCATCGGCTGATGAAGCACGGCGGGCGGTGCGAAGCTGGGCAACGCTTCAATCAGGTAAAATGGGGGTAATGGAATGCGAAGCAAAGGGCGGTGGTACGATTTGTAGGGGTAATAGAATGGACTTTGGAGGTAATGGAAATGCAAAGGAGCGACCTGAGCGAAGGACGCGTGATTGCGTTAGTCAAGGTGCCAAAAGATGACGGGCCCGGGAGACGGTCACAGTGTCCAGCACGGCCCGGGTGCTCCTGCGGATGACTCGACGGCATTTGGCATGTCTGGCATGTCTGGCTTGTCTGGCTGGAGGTTCTTTCTCTTTGCCTGGGCGGGCTGGGCGAGCTGGGGAACGCGGAGCAGAGGTGGAGTGAAGCAATCCAAACCTAACAAGTCACCCGCTCTCGCTGATGCGCGCCGGGCTGCGCCCTGACTAACATGACCATGCCCAAGGGGGACAAGGCGGCTTCCACGATCGTCACACGATCTGAGATTTTGCGGCTTCCAGAACCACCGGGCCACCGTGTCGCAAAATGTCCTGACGCCACTGGCTGAATTGCCAGCTCCGACCCCTGGGGCTAGGGAGCATTGCGAAGCTATGCATACTCCGTACATGTCTTCGTATTCTTGCGTTGGCAGTCGGGATAATTTTAGAAAGGTTGCGTCAAATGAAGCGGTAATAAAGGTTGCGGTTGTGGATTGGTGCCGATCATCTGGTATAGTACATCTATCGGCGAGAGCCAGCGCTGGAGAGGCGGTTTCCCGGATAAGTATCCGATGCTAAAACCTCCGTCAAGAGCGACGTGGACCTACCTAGGTACATGTAGATAGCTGAGTTGTGGTAAACAGGTAGAATGTATTCTACCTACCTAATACCTACTACTAGTAGTATTGGATGTTGAAGCTATAAGCACCATTTTGAATGGTTCTTTCCTGGGTAGCATGAGTACAATCGCGGCGCCTGTTAGGTATTTCCGACAAATGTATTATACATAGCCCGGCCCCCTGGAGGAAGAGTCTCGCCCACCTTTCTTCATGGATACTAAAGGTGATAGGGGTATAGGTATATGCCATCTATCGTATACTGTTTGGAACTTTGGTTTTACGTTTTGCAACGGATAGCAACCATACAAACTGCAAGGTGCCTTCAATAGCCGCCAACAATTTACCACATCATTTGTGGAGAGTTAGTAGCGTTGATTTATCACCGGTAGACTTGCCACTACGTAATTCTACTAATAATGTACGTGCTGCAAATTGCCACTAGTCACATGGTGTTCTATACATGACGAGGTTTTCCGCGTGGCATAAGCTCACGGTTTTAAGTACAATGCCAACTCCCCAGCCCCTTGGGTGGGCTCAGTACATGTATGTACCTAAGGTAGGCTCGGGAGGTAAGGTCGCTCGCCATGGAAAAGGGTGTACCTACCGTAAGCTGCCTAGCGACACCTATACATACTGTAGCCCTGGAGTAGGGGGCTCAAGGTACCTGCTGGGTGGGATTGTCCACGTTCTCCATGAACTCGCAGGTGGAGATATTCAGGTACCGAGCGAGCGGGCCAATTGGATCACAGCCTGCATCCCCTTCCGGCTAGCGCTGGCTTCGCCGTGCCCCTCAGCCCCTCATTGTTCGTCACCTCAGCGAAGAGTTTTCTGTTCATCGACTCGCTGGTGCCGGTAAGCCTCCGTTAGCCGTACGTAACGCGGTGTACTTGGGTTAGGTACTGCATCGTCTAAACCGTATGCCCAGGACGGCGCCAACAGGGTTGCCGAGGAGTCGGCGTCGACAAAAGGAACAAACTGCTTCCCGTGGATGGGGAGCGGTCTCATGCGCCGAGTAGCCCTCGCGGACAGGTCGCTGCAATGGACAAGTATATAAAGACCCTCGGGAGCCCCGGCCATGGTGTGAATAAGGGACTGATTGACTGCATTCAATCCGATCAGTGAGGGTGCTACAGTCTTACTACCTAGGTGCCCGGTCCATTCAATCATGGACGAGCCCCCAGCCAGCTACAACCAACCCGAACCTTCAATTCTTGCTTAGCCCAACCCAGCCCTACGGTCTCAGGGCTGTCTCGTCCGTACCTGACATTGAATCCACTTTCTTGTTGTTCTCGCCTGCAACACCGAAGCATACGCCGGAGCAGGCCATCATCAAGCAATATAGCTCTACCCTCCATTGGCACTCCAACCATCCATCTGTCTGTATTGAATAGCGCAGAGAAAACTGGGTCGACCGACTCACAGTCCGGCCTTACTTACATAAACAAAGATCTTATCGGGCCAGCGTCATCGTCATTATAGCTTCAGCACCCATCCTCCTCCACCTTGCTCCGAGCAGGCTTCTTATCTTTGCGAGACAGTCTGGTAACTCGTGCTACCCTGACACGCAATTCCAACCCCGATCGATCCTCTTGCCATCACACGACCTCTCCTTGTCTCTAGACTCATCCTCGGGGTCCTGGGAAATATAATCGCTAGTTTCCTCGTCCGACGTTGCCGTTAGTTAAATCGACGATCATTGCCATCCAGCCCCTCCAATATCCCGTCAACATCTGCATATGTTCTCCATCTTCAGGCCGAAGGACCCCGAAATCGACTGCTCCGCCTCCTCCAGCCTGGCCCGTTCCGCTCTCTCACTGTGCACCGTTGCTACTACCGTCCTACCATCCGGTACAGCAAACCCGGAAAATCTATCCCCTTTCTCGATAGAGTAGTATCCTGTCGGTATGTTCCATTGTTGTTCAGCCTGTTTTCTTGCTCACTTCGCATCATCAAATCGCACAAATCTCCATACACCCCTGGCTTCCTCGGGGGAATCCATCGGCGAGGCGAGATTTTCCCGTTCTGTGTTTCACGCCAGATGTTTGTATCATGAGAATTCATGTCTCTCATACTGTCTGCCCCCTTTGTTCTGCACGCAATGACTGTTTGTCGATGGCTGCATATGCGACTACGCGGCCTGCATGATCCACTACAAGCACACCCACCCCGGGGGTGTGGCTACCCACAGTCACTGCCGGCTATGTTGTATCATATCACCACATAACTTGCTCAGTTGGTCAACAGTCTTGTAACAATGTCTGTTGTACATTGCGAATATGTATTTTCTCTCCGTCGTCCTTCCTGCAGTTCGGTCTTTCCCATGCCCTTCTGCGTTATTTCTATATAAACTCGCAATCCCCATTCCATACGTTATTTGATAAACTCTAGCTTCACTCTATCATATTGTCTCCCTTCACATTTGGCATTCAACTCACCTAGACGTTGATTATGGCTGTCGAAATGTTAGCTTCGCAAACAACTAATTGGCCTCAGGAACATTTCCCCACCCCCACAGGCCACTTAGGATCACCTCAGACGTTCCATTATAGCGAAGAAAACATGGCTTCTCAAGATGTAGCCTCAGCAGAGGCTTCGGTCCCTGCTAACAAGCTGCTGAGTAAGATCAAGGATGAGCAGGTGTCTCGCCATCCTTCACCGCAGCCAACCCATTTCAGCGTGCCGCTTGATGCTGGTGAGATCAGCCGTCAAAATGGCCACAACGGACACAAGGTGTTACGATCTGCTACTGTTGGATACATCGCGCCAGAATTCGCGGGAAAGGACGAGCAGATGAAGACAGGCAAGCCCAGTCGTCGCCAATATTCGTCCAGATTTTGCTAACAACCCCTAGTTCGTGCGATCATCGAGAAGGAAGATTGGATTCCAGCTTCACATCTAGATGAGCAGATAACCTGGTTCTATACTGCATTGGGCATCGACGATGTCTATTTTCAGATGGAGAAGGCAGAAGTCATTGCGACCATCATTACGTCGATGTATGCCGCGAAAGTAGCAGCCCACTCACGCATAGACAAGCGTGAGGAAATCCAGTTGGATATGGAGGCTGTGGACCACGCCATCTACATTGATACCAGCGTTCCTGGTCTTTCTAACATCAAAGGTCCGCGTTACGAGAATCGACTCGAGGCAAAGTATCTTGATCACACGGATCCTGATAAGAAGTTCCGCGTTGAGACGTTTCGCTCGCCCGTGTCGTTGTCCAACGACGAATCATCTACCACGTCTCTACGTTGCTATTTCGTCTATCAGTGCCAATTCGTCGACTCCAGGCCTGACCCGGACGAGACCCGCCTTGAAGTTATCAGTGACAGAATGTTTCTGACCAAGGCGACCAAGAACACCAAGCTGATCTACCACGACATCATAAAGCTCTCCGTCAAGCGTACGGGCCCAGTCATTGAGGTATTTGACATCGAGGGGACAGAGGAGAAGCGCCTTGTCGTCGCGTTCCGGTCTCGTACAGCCCGCGGCATATTCAGTGCCTTGAGTGACTTGTACCACTACTATGGTGTCACTAGCTCGAGGAAATATGTCGAACAGTTCTCCAACGGCATTACTGTCATGAGTATTTACTTGAAACCGGCGACAGATATCGAGTCGAAGCCGATGCCGATGGAGCAATCAATCCATCAAATTACGAAAGAGATATCTCTCTTGTACTGCATCCCTCAGAATAAGCTCCAGACGTTGTTTGCATCTGGCGAGCTAAGTCTCCAGGAAACTATTTACGGGCATTGTGTATGGGTGTTCGTGCAGCATTTCCTGAACCGTCTAGGCTCAGAGTACACCTCCATAAAGCAAGCACTGAGCGCTACCAATGCGGCACACGCGGAGATGCTCTCCAAACTGAAGCGCCGTTTACGTACGGAGACATTCACACCCGACTACATCCTAGAAATCATCACGTCTTACCCTCAGTTGGTCAGATCGTTGTATGCGGCATTCGCCAACGTTCATCTAGCTGTCGATTCCGGATTCGAACGGCATCTCATTGACCCAACTGTTTCGGTTGAAATTCTATCAGATGCTAATCTCAAGGAAAAGATCAGCCGAGAAGTCTCTAACGAACACGAAGAGATGGTCATGACTGCATTCCGCATCTTCAATAATGCCGTTCTGAAAACGAATTACTTCACGCCTACCAAGGTGGCCCTGAGCTTCCGCCTTGATCCAGACTTTCTTCCCGAATCAGAATACCCTCGTCGCTTATATGGCATGTTCTTTGTGATCAGTGCTGAGGCGCGCGGTTTCCATCTTCGATTCAAGGACGTTGCTCGCGGAGGTATTCGGATTGTCAAATCCCGTAGCAAGGAGGCGTTCAGCATCAACGCCAGAAATCTATTTGACGAGAACTACGGCCTTGCAAGCACACAGCAACGCAAGAACAAGGACATCCCAGAAGGCGGTTCCAAGGGTGTTATACTTCTTGATGCTAAACAGCAGGATCGAGCACGTGAGGCGTTTGAAAAATACATCGACAGTATTTTAGATCTGCTGCTCCCTGCTAAGACGCCTGGCATCAAGAACCCCATCGTTGATCTGCATCGCCGAGAAGAAATCATCTTTATGGGCCCCGACGAGAACACGGCTGACCTTGTGGACTGGGCCACAGAGCATGCTCGTTTCCGAGGCGCTCCTTGGTGGAAGTCGTTCTTCACCGGAAAATCTCCTAGGTTAGGCGGCATCCCACACGATGCATATGGAATGACCACATTATCAGTCCGGGAATATGTTAAGGGCATATACGCCAAGCTGAAACTGGATCCTTCCACAGTCAAGAAGATGCAGACTGGTGGTCCCGACGGCGACTTGGGTAGCAACGAGATTCTTCTTAGCAATGAGAAGTACACCTCTATCGTGGATGGTTCCGGTGTTCTTGTCGATCCTAATGGCATCGATAAGGAGGAACTGCGTCGCTTGGCGAAGAATCGTGTCATGATCTCCCAGTTTGACATCTCCAAGTTATCGCAAGACGGGTACAGAGTTCTATGCGACGATTCAAATATTACGCTGCCCTCCGGCGAGTATGTGGGCAGCGGAACAATCTTCCGCAATGTCTTTCATTTGAGAGATTCGGGCTTGACCGACATGTTCGTACCTTGCGGTGGACGCCCCGAATCAATCGACCTCTCGACCACGAATAGGCTCATCAAAGAAGGCAGAACCAGAATACCATACATTGTCGAAGGCGCCAACTTGTTCATCACGCAAGAAGCTAAATTGCGACTTGAGGAAGCCGGGTGTGTCTTGTTTAAAGATGCATCAGCAAACAAAGGTGGTGTCACGTCTTCCTCGCTCGAGGTTCTTGCCTCTCTCAGCTTCAACGACCAAGAGTTTGTCGAGAACATGTGCTGCGACAAGGACGGACAAGCACCAGAATTCTATAAGGCGTACGTGCGGCAAGTACAAGAGACTATTTGCGGAAACGCTCGCTTGGAATTCGAAGCCATCTGGAGAGAACATGACCAGACCGGTGTATCTCGCTCGGTGCTCTCAGACAAACTATCTGTCGCCATCACAGATCTCGATGAAGAGCTACAGAGCTCCGATCTTTGGAAGGACAATAAGATTCAAAGGTCCGTCTTAGCAGACGCCTTGCCTAAGTTACTCCTTGAGAAGCTCGGTCTTGATACCATCATGACGCGCGTCCCAGAAGCATACCTCCGAGCCATTTTCGGAAGCTACTTGGCATCACGCTTCGTGTACGAATTCGGCAGCCAGCCTAGCCAGTTTGCCTTCTACGACTTGTGAGTTCCCCTGTTTAGCCTCCTGCAACCGTGTAGCTTAACGTATGCTGACATTTCCCCCCCTAGTATGTCGAAGAGAATGGCAAGTGTGGCGTAACGATCTTCTCCATGTTCTAGGGATGACGAACAAAATGTTTCCGGGTATATGATGGCAGCATTCATCGTATATAAGAATGCTGTACCATCCTAGCGGTCTGTTTACCTTATGGCGTTGGTACCGAAAGGGATATAGAGATGGATATCAAGTCCTATCATAGCATCATAAAATTTGAACCTAGTTGTTCGAATAAAATATTTTGAGCATAGTATACTTCGTTGATTTCTTTCTTCTCTGCCTGATATCTTCTTTCTGCTGGTGATACAGCATCAATTCGAGCCTTTGTTGGTGAGTCCAATGAAAAAAACGGTATGCCGTTTCCTCATAAGGCTGTTATTACATGTTTGTACACGGGGTGGGTATATTTATGTGAAGACGCAACCTCTATGGCCACATTTCCCAACCACTTAATTCGTACACTGTGTCACTATCGTAGGGTATATGTGTAGGAGACTGCTGACCCCTTCAACTATGATGTGATCGTGGGACCTGACGTTTACCGTTTGCCGAGCCCCCATCTAAATATTCTATCTTGGATCTCCTCCCAGGTCATCGGCTTGGCGGCGAAGTGAGGCGCATCTGCTTCTTGCAGCACGACGGTGGGCGCACCACTTCCCTGCTCCGTATTCTGAACGAGGCCGCCGACAACTTGTTTTGCGACCCGTCGGAGGTCATTTACAGTGAGCTTCTCGATATTACGGCACATTTCCTGAACGGGCACTTTTCTGCCGTGGACTTGGACTTGTCGGCCAAGATCCTCCAACTCGACCATGCGACTCTCGAGGTTCATGAGCAAACTCGACCGAAGTTGGTTTTTGGCACGCTGCACCTCGACCACACCAAGTGCGGAGAAGCCGGTGCCCAAGGTAAGGGCCCGGAGCTCCTGACACATCACGTCCAGCATTTGCTGTGTACGGCCCGGCAAACAGAGTGCAGATATGCCAAACAGGCCGGAATCTGTGTAAGAGTGGTTGAAAGCCATGCAATTCTCCACCCATGCGTGTTGATTCAGAACATTCGTGTACAGTCGAGAGTACATGCCCTTGCCTGGCCCGCCGGCGGAGAACGAACCGCCTCCGCCTAGCAGGGTGTTCAGTGTCGCGAGGGCATATATATCCTCGGATGCTATAGGTAGCCCTTCGAATGCCAAATGAATGTGACTGAAGGTAGGCTGCATAGGGTTTGGCGAAGGCGGCTGAGTGGGGAGTGAGATGAAACCACCCGTATACCGGGCGGGAGCAGAAATGTCTGCTAATGTTGGAAACGAAGCTACTGAATCAGCAAGAGCGGCGTTCTTGCTGGCGGAAGTGGAGAGGTTCTTGAAGAGGGGTAGTTTAGAGAAGAGGCCGGGTGAATGATGGGCCGAACTGGTGGCTGAAGAGAGCGATGACGAGGCGGAGGTCTCGCTCTCGGCTGATGATGATGACGAGGACGAGTCGATCGATGTCTCAGAGCCGGATCTTGATAGCAATGGGGGTCCGGTGGCCTTCATGCTACCAAAGTGCTCGGTGGCCAGTCGCACAGCCTCGGCATGGGGCACGCCAGCGAAGGCCACAACCGTTCGCTCCGGGCGATAGAAGGTATCTCGGTACGTCTGGATGGCGGACCTGTCGATCTGCGAGATGCGCTGCTGGGGACACAGCAAGGGGTTGCCGAGAGTGTTGTCCTTGAAGGCTGCCATGTGTACCAACTCGGGTATTATCAGCTCGGGCTTTTTCCATATCTCTGTGATCTCGTACTCGGCGGTGGCCAGCTCAGCTGCGACCTCGTCTCGGGCGATGCAGGGGTTCCGGACCGTGTCGGCGAGCAGCTCGGTTGCAACAGGGACGGTGGAGTTGAAGGTAGCGGCCTGGTACATGATGGACTCCCTGGAGGAGAACACATTGTATGTTGCCACCGAGAGACTCGACTATCTCCTGGATCTCGTCGCCGGTCTTGCTAGTAGTCGACTTGAAGGCCAGGCGATCGATGATATGGCTCAGGCCGCTCAGCTGGGGGGTTTCGAAGCGCGAGCCAGCCTCGACGTAGACGCCGACGCCGGAGAAGGACCCGGGCAGGGCCTCGGAGGCAACGCGCACGCCATTCGGGAGGGTGGTGATGCGGTCAAGCTCGGTGGGCTCCTGGCAACTGTTAGGGGCGGGCGAGAGGATACGAGATACGGGATACGAGAGGGGTCGGGGACTCTAGCTACCTACCTGGCCCTTTGGGACGGTGACGGGCTGGCGCTTGGGGGTTTGGGCGGCGCGGGCTGCCAGCGTCGTCTTGGGCACTTTGACGGTGGCAAGGGTGCGGCGGCAGGGCAGGCGGGAGATGATGCGGTTGGGATGCCTTCCGAGCGCAGGCGAGGCGATGCCTCTGGCCAGGGGCTTGGAGGAGTATGCGCGAAACATAACGAGGTGAAGTCGCACGCGAACGTGGTTCCCTGTATCTCGGATCTCAACCGCAGAGGGAGGGAGCTTAACAATCTGGTGACGACGATGCAGAGACAACGACCAAAGAAACGCCCTTATCGTAACGAGATAGCCACTGATCCCAGCCTTATCGTTGCCGTATGTACAAAGCTAAAAACCCACACCTTACATAAGGTGGCTTATCTTAGTACCACTCCGGTAGGAATCTTCCTACCTAGGTACCTAGGTATGTACTGTAACTGTAAGTAGCGAACTTGAGGGTCATGTAGTAGTGCACAGCAGTTTTCCCTACTCGTAAATTTCATAATGCATACTGTACTGTATTTTTATTGTTTTTTTTTTTTTTTTTTTGCTTTTTTACTTTAGCTAGGTACTTACTACGTACCATATTAAGCCATACTCACTCGGAGATCAACATGTTCAACAAAATCCATCCGCCCTTTACTGATTATTCCACAACCCAACTACCTTAGGTACATACCTATAGATGGGTAGGTAGGTAGGTAGGTAGGTAGGTACTTAAGCCTGTTTACCTAGGTAGAACCAGCTACCTAACTTCCACCTCTTCCCTGATAGAAGCTTGCATTCCGGCAAGAGAGCCTAACCTTATGTATTTAGAGGTACTGAATCACATTCTAGCATCTATATAGGTAGGCGAGGTAAGTAAGCTGGAGGTGTCAAAGACCGCTGCCGGACAGGACCAACTTGTGATGCCAATAACAGACAACTTAAGAACCAAGGTTCCCATTCACCGCTTCACCTCATCACACATGAATTCTGAGTCCACCCCCCAAATACTACCTAGAATAGAAAGAGTGCCTTTTGCGCCTGCACTTCACCATTCAAGCTCAATGTGCCGTGCATTCTCCACACCTTACCGGCATGTAAATGTAAGTAAGAAAGGCATTTCACACCGCCCACTGCCTCCATCTCAGAGATTGAGCACCACAACAAGCATGTTCACCACCTTGACTACCTACAGGTAGGTATACTGGTAGCAAGTTTGATGTGTACTATTTTGGGACCATGGGGTGCAGTGCTTCCAGTTGAGCCTTGCAATGCTAGTGCACATATCAGGTTACGAGTAGTTGGCGAGGTTGGGTGCCGAGGGTGCTTGTTTCTCGAATTCCCATGCAATATCTGCCTATGCTAAGGATGGCTTTCTTGGCTTGGGATCATTCTCAAGGTTGATTCACTATGCGTGACCTAAGAGGTAAGTACCTAAGTACCTACCTAGGGACTATGTAACCGGCAGCGATCCAAATTGCCGGCGGACTGCCCATACTTACGAGCAGATGCAACGCAACGGATGTCATGCATAGAGATAGTGCTACCAAGTAAAGCCTAGCTTCCCCTGGCTAACCTGTCCAGTGTCCAGGCTGCTTCGAGTTGGACAGTCCCGAGGTGTGGTTTTTGATTTCGGTTACACCGACA